>SNQJ01S0060362.1:46076-61230 GCA_010110895.2 Picea sitchensis
GATACTTCCCCTCTTTTAATGTTGAATATTTAATAACAAAGAATATCATGTGAGAGGTATAATGAACCTCCTTGATCCAAGTTGATCCCTAAGGGATAGTTCACCTTCAATGAAAGTAGTTTCAATGTTTTTTATGAGATATGCTTTTAGATCCATACCTTGTTTACACCATTTTTCCCAAGATTTGGTAGGTACTAGTCTTGGGGTTTTCCTTCACCTTTCCCTTCTCACACCATTAATTAATCCATTGCACTACTACCATATATTTTTTAAGGATTCCTCTTCAAACATCACCTAGAACTTCCACTCAATATCCCTAGCAATCCTACTTAGGGATAACCCCCTTGTGTTGGAGAAGAGCCAATATAAAGAGAGAGGAAGAGCTACTGACGTGATAGTGGGTAGCCTTCCTAAGATACACAAATCTATTACTTGGTGCTTGGGACTTTATGCTTTTTGGGTGCTATATTTTTTTGTAACAAGTTCTTTTCTTCAATAGTTTTGACCAATTCATCAATGTTAAGCCCCCAACAAATCCCAGAACGAGCATTGTTCACAACATAGGAGCGAAAATGATTGAGCTACCACCATCAATTCCCCATATACCTATCATATTTAACTCTCTAAAGGCATGAAATGATAGATAACAACCCCATAAATACACACCTAGACTCCCACACAAGGATATGAAAGGGGGTTATACCTCTCATGGAAGCTCCAATGACTGAGAATTTATGAGAGGGGAGGGTTGTGGGAGGGAGATTTAATCCTTCCTTCTTTCATGAACCTTTTGATGAGACAATTGGGGTGGGATACTTCCCCTCTTTTAATGTTGAATATTTAATAACAAAGAATATCATGTGAGAGGTATAATGAACCTCCTTGATCCAAGTTAATCCCTAAGGGATAGTTCACCTTCAATGAAAGTAGTTTCAATTTTTTTTATGAGATATGTTTTAGAGTTGAGAAAAAAAAATTCTTGAAAAAAAGAGACCTGTTGGAATTTCTGAACTAGAGTGATTTCTCCCTTGACAATTCTTTCAACTCATGGTTCACCTTCCTTTGCAATAAGGCCATGTTAATGAAAAAGGAATCACCTACAATAGTTTCTCCATTAGCATTGACATTGATCAATAAATTGAGACCTTGATAAGGTAAAAGGGCCTTTACCTCATTGTTTATGGCATGTCCTATACTTCAAGCATAAATGACATCCTTTTGTACTTTGAGATCAAGTATGAATCCTCGCACCTTCCGCCTCTTACACTCACAAGAAATTATGAATTGCACAAGGAAACGATTTTCAATTCTATATCATTGTAAACATAGTCATAACAACTATGTTTGTATGAATGGACCTTAGATTAAAGTGTATTAGCCTCCCTTATTAACATTGTGATGATATTCATAACTCTCTTATCCTTAGACTTATATTTAAATTTAAAATAATGTTGCAAATATCATTTTGGGGAATATATTATTAATAATATTAAAATAAACTTCAAAAATAGTGAGGAAAATATAAAAAAATATCACCAAATATAATTTGAAAAAACTAATATTTATAAAACTTGGAAATATCATAAGGAATTAAGGATGTTTGCAATAGTGACAAATTTAAAGCAAGGGGTACATAACTCTTTCTCTCTCTAATTATATCCTCCTACAAAGGATATAAAATTGAGAATACATCAACCATAAACTTTCTCATTTTGATCTATAACAAATAAACACACTTGTCAACATTAAAGAGGAACCCAAATAAGAGGGGTGATAGATATTGTCTAGTAATTGGTAAAAACATACTCTTCTACCTTGATTGTCAATTAGTGGAGGGATATTGGCTACATTTTAATTTTGAATATTTAATAACGAAAAATATCATGGGAGAGGTGTAATGAACCTCCTTTATCGAAGATTATCCCTAAGGGATAGTTCACCTTAAGTGAAAGTAGTTTCAATGTTTTTTATGAGACATGTTTAAGAGTTGGGAAAACATTTTGCCTGAAAAAGGAGACATGTTGGACTTGCTAGACCAAGGTAGTTTCGCCCTTGAAAATTCTTGAGACTTGTGGCTCACCTTCCTTTGAAACAAGTCCATGTCAATGAAAAACAAATCACCTATGATATTTTCTCCATTATCATAGAGTTTGATCAATAACTTGAGACCTTGATAATGTACAAGGACCTTTACCTCATTTCTTGTGGCATGTCCTAAACCCCAAGCATAAGTGACATCCTTTTGTACTTTGAGATCAAGTATGACTCCTTGCACCTTCCACCTCTTACACTCACAAGAATTATGAATTGCATGAGGCAATGAGCATTGTAAACATATTCATAATTGTTGATGTTTAGGTAGCATGAGACAAGTACTTCCACATAGGCATGTGTTTTGCATGTGAAAGTAGTCAAAAATATTCTATTCTTTAGTTTACTTTAGTTATAAGGAATTAATTAAAGTAAAATTTTATTTATTAGTGAATTGAGTTATTTAAGGACACACTTAGCATGCAACATGTAATCTAAATCTTAAGTGGGTGTGAGAAGTAATCTTAACCGTAGAACTCTGAAGATTAGAAATAGTTTGTAACTCATGATTATAAAAGTAAGGCTAGGAGAAGGAGGAAGACGCTTGTGTTGAGGGAGTCGACATAGTCAGGACTATTTATGAGAGGTCGAGGTCGAGAGACTCGCTGAGAGACCAAGGTAGGGACTTGTGTGAGATACACTTGTGAGAGACTTGGTGAGAGACCAAGGTTGAGGATAACAAAGAATGACTTTTGCTAGTGTGAGGAGAGTAGGAGGAAAGAAGTACTTTTTCTTACACTAGAGTGAGGAGATCTCGTTGGTTGGGTGAAGAGAGTTCATCCAAGTATTGATGAGAGGGTTGGATCACAAAAGATCATGATTCAAGATCTTGATAGGTGGAGAAGGAATTTCATCTAGAGGTCATACAGGTCAAGGAGGAGAGAGAGAGAGAAAAAGAAACCATAGGTGGGTTTCAAAGGACAAAATCCATAGGGAAGAGTAGAGTCATACAGGCTTTCCATACACATCCATGGGTCTCAATGGAGACAATCACAGATATCCATGAGTCAGAGAAGGGAAAGTCACGGATATCATAAAGTAAGAGAAGGGAAAGTTGCAAATGTATTGGGAAATGTGTTGATACACAGTCGTACAGAAGCACAAGAGTCTTCAGATTTGTCCACAGTGTATAATTATCTCAGTGGGCCATTATCCCTGTTATAGGAACCCTACATTGACCTTAATAAAAGCATCATTGGACTGGTTTTCCCTCCAAGGTTTTTCTAGGGGTTTACCCAAAATTCTTGGTGTTCTTATGTGCTTGATTTGGTTTCCTTTTTTACGCTTTTGTTGCATGTTTCGTTGAGTAACCTAGTTGTTCTTTAATTCAGTAAATATATTTTGCTTGGAATTAACTATTGGGTGCTAGGTTGAGGGAAATTTCAGCATGGTATCAGATTGTACCTAGGGTTGAAAGAATATGTCAACATGGTATCGGAGCCGAGGATTTGAATGAAAGAGGGAGCCTAGTCTCTGAAGGGGGGAAACCAAGAGGACATATATTATCAGGTAGATAACCAGTAGAGGAAACCAAAGGATAAATTTTCAGGCAAAAAACAATACTAGGAAGAACATTTATTTTTGCAGGTATACGGAGGCATTCGTGAGTCACAATGTAGATAACAACGGACATCCATGGGTCACAGAAGGAAAAGTCGTGGATATATGCGGGTCAAGGAAGGGAAAGTCATGGATAGGCCATCTAGGAAAGTATAGGGTATTTCCAATAGAGGGTTATCATATTAGATCTTGAATATGGTGAACACATTGAATATTGAGGATAGGTTAGAATGGAAAACAAAATTCCAGGATTGGAAGGCAATGATGCCTCTTCTATTAGAGGAGAATGACCTCAAAGAGTATGTTGAGGCTATGGTTGTAGATCCTATGGATCCAGAGGAATTGGTAGTTCATAAGAAGAAGGAAGTGAAGGCCAAGTGGGTGTTTCTAGAATCGGTGAAGGATCACTTGATTCTGCACATTTCTAAGAAGAAATCTTCCAAGTAAATGTATGATGCTTTGGTGATTCTATACAAAAACAAGACTATAGGAAGGTTGCTACATTTGAAGCACCATCTTCAAGTTGTTAGGATGTCCTATGAGGACACGGTTGGGAATTATCTTATGAATATTACACAGATCTGAGATCATCTTTCAACGATTGACAAGACAATACAGGATGCGGAGTTGGTGAATGTAGTGTTGAGACGTATTCCCAAGTCTTGGGAACCTTTTGTGTAGGGGATCTGTGCACGAGACATAGTGTCAGGGTTTGATATACTATGGAATGATTGTATTTAGGAGGAGACTCGGTTAGAGTCCAGGGATGGTTTGAAGAGGAGCCATGATGAGAAATTTTCTCTTGTCAGTCAGGCAAGGAAGGGAAAGTTCAAAAATATTGCCAGTGGAGAGTCGACCGCTCAATATGGAAAGAATAAGGACATTAGAAAATTCAAGTGCTTTGCATGTCACAAGTTTGAACATTATGCAGGGAAATGTATGCATAAGAAGAAGGGGGGAAAGAAAACACAATCAAAGGTAGTTGCATCGACAAATTCTCAAATGGACGAGTTTTGCAAGAAGTTTGAATAAAGAGAGTTATTACTTGTTTCCCAGAATTCCGTTGGCATCATATCAGTTGATGCATGGTTGATAGATAATGGATCTACATGTCATATGACATGAGAATGGGAGGTGTTTGAGAGCTTCACAGAGTTTGAATCAGAGATGCATGTGGAATTTGGTATGGGGACCAAGCATGCAGTGAAGGGATTTGGAATGGTGTCATTCTGAATGGAGTTAGGAGGCACATTGAGAGTGCAGGATGTGTTATGGGTACCATAACTCAAGAGGAGTGTGATCTCAGTCTCAATGATTGAGAAGAATGAATTTGATGTAGCATTTCATAATGGAAAGGTGCTTATTATGCCCAAAGGATCTAGCTTAGAAAAAATCAGTTTTCTTTGTAGTTAGAGAGAGAAAATTGTATATTCTAAAGGGACAGCCTATGAGAGAAATTGCCAGCAACATAGTGAAAAATAACAAGGAGAAGGTAGCTCTGAAGGTTGATAAAATTAGAGGGAGTCATCTTTCAGGTTCAGGTGGGAAGGAGAAGCCTTCCAAGTCATTCAAGAAGGATTCATGGTACGAGATGGCCATGCAGGATGCTCAGGAGAAGGATAATTCTAAGAGCATGTTCAAAGGAAGTGAGTCTTTGGAGACAGGCCAGACCATCATGGAAAATATAGCTTCTGTGTCAAAGGGGGAAGCCAATGAGGTGTATTGGAGAGAAGGCATGGTAGTGGATTTGGTAGTGAAGATAGAGCGAAATCCAGGTGGGAGAAGTACATTCCTCGCTAAGAGGGAGTGTTGATGTTTTGGTAGCATCGGACATGTACTTCCACATAGGCATGTGTTTTGCATGTGGAAGTAGTCGAAAATATTCTATTCTTGAGTTTACTTTAGTTAGAAGGAATTAATTAAAGTAAAATTGTATTTATTCATGAAATGAGTTATTTAAGGACATGCTTATCATGCAACATGTAATCTAAATCTTAAGTGGGTGTGAGAAGTAATCTCAACCTTAGATCACTTTGAAGATTAGAAATAGATTGTAACTCTTTTTTATAAATGTAAGGCTAAGATAAGGAGGAAGACACCTATGATGAGGGAGTCAACACAGTCAGGACTATTGACGAGATGTCAAGGTTGAGAGACCAAGGTAGGGACTTGTTTGAGATACACTTGTGAGACACTTGGTGAGAGACCAAGGTTGAGGATAGAAAATAAGAACTTTTTCTAGTGTGAGGAGTGTAGGAGCAAAGAAGCAATTTTCCGTACACTAGAGTGAGGATATCTCACTAGTTGGGTGAAGAGAGTTCATCCAAGTATTGATGAGAGGGTTGGATCACAAAGGATCATGATTCAATATCTTGATAGGTGGAGAAGTACTTTCATCTAGAGTTCATATAGTTCAAGAAGGAGGGAGAAAAAGTAGCCACGGGTGGGTTTCAGAGGACAGAGGCCACATGGAAGAGCATAGTCATATGAATTTTGTCGTATATGCTTTTGGTACACATTTGGGGGTCTCAGTGGAGATAGATGCGGATATCCGTGGGTTAGAGAAGGGAAAGTCGCAGATGTCCACATGTTAGAGAAGGGAAATTCATGGATGTATTGGGAAACATGTTGGTACAAGTCCATATAGAAGAACACGAATCTCAAGGTTTGTCTGCAATGTATAACTCTCTCAGTGGTCCATTATCCCTATTATGGGAGCCCTAATTTGACCTTAATAAAAGCATCATTGGACTAGTTTTCCCTCCAGGGTTTTTCCAATGGTTTACCCAAAATTCTTGGAGTTTTTATGTGCTTGATTTGGTTTCCTTTTTTATGATTCCGCTGCATGTTTCATTGAGTAACCTAGTTGTGCTTTAATTTACTAAATATATTTTACTTCGAATTAATTGTCGGGTGCTAGGTTGAGGGAAATTTCAACATGGTATCAGATCATACCTAGGGTTGAAAAAAGACTTCAACAACAACAACTATGTTTGTATGTCCATTGGATGTAGCTTGGGTGGTTGGGAGGAATGGTTTTTACCCTCCCCACCCAGGTTCAATTGCTTGTAAGTGACAAGTGATGCCCTTAAATGGGTCTATATGATGCTCTTGTTGTTGAGCCCTCAATTTTTTGAATTTGCTCGACCTCCCCATGTTCTCTCATGGATTTTAGTGGGGGGTTTCTATCGGTCTTCGGTGTCGTGAACCACATAAAAAAAAAAAACTATGTTTGTATGAATGGACCTATAGATTAAAGTGTATTAGTCTCCCATATTAAGATTATGATGATACTCAATAACTCTCTAATCCTTATACTTATATTTAAATTTAAAATAATATTGAAAATATTATTTTGGGGAATATATTCCCAATAACACACAAAAAAATCTTTAAAAATAGTAGGAAAATACCAAAAAATATCACCAAAATTAATTCAAAAATATCAATATTTATAAAACTTGGAAATATCAAAAGGAATTAAGGATATTTGCAATAGTGAAAATTTTAAAGCAAGGGGTACACACCTCTTTTTCTCTCTAATTATATCCTCCTATAGGAGGATATAAAATTGAGAATACATCAACCATAAACTTTTTCATTTTTCTCTATAATAAATAAACACAATTGTCAAGATTAAAGAGGAACCAAAATAAGAGGGATGATAGAGGTTGTCTAGCAATTGGTAAAAACATACTCTTCTGCTTTGATTTTCAATTAGTAGGTCAACTGATGACTTCTACATTGCGAGATACTCCAACTTCTATTATCACATATCCATATTTCACCAGAGTCAGTAAAAATGATCTAGAGTTGGTTCTGTTTATCAAATATGCTATTGTGTTAATTTTCTAATGCACAGAAAGAAATATTCTAAAGATCAGGCCAAATATGGAAATGGACACCTGAATACCATAAAGGGAACACCAGAGTCATGGAGAGTAGA
This sequence comes from Picea sitchensis, assembly GCA_010110895.2. NCBI lineage: Eukaryota > Viridiplantae > Streptophyta > Pinopsida > Pinales > Pinaceae > Picea > Picea sitchensis. Next base: position 53,674 of record SNQJ01S0060362.1, read on the forward strand.
AATGAAAATTGGAATAGATTGGCAGTGTTGGTAGTGCGTATGTCTTTGTTGATAATCCACTTCATTATCCCAATTCCGGGGTCCAAGAAGTTGACCAGGGAAAATTCTAGGGGCTATATATCACCCATGGGATAATTTTCCATGCTTTTTCCAAAAAAAGGATTCACCAATTTCTATTTTTTTCTAAAAGTGATTCCCCCAAATTCTATAGAATAAAATTATTTTACCTTAAAAATAGCCCAAATTTTATAGAAAATATATAAAATCCTTAGAAATTTGAATATTTGTACAAAAATATCGCCAAATATTTTATAGTTTATATATTAAGGACTAGTAAGAATTTCCAAGGTTTCTACATTTTGAGATAAATTTCCATCCTTAAAATTATCCCCGTCGAGAACAGATGGTCGACTTCCAACAAAGCCACTTTGCAGAAGGATTTTCTTTTTCGCATAAGATAGGGATTAATTTAGGCAATTCTAATTTCATCCACATTCTTCCATGTTTTTTCTGTGTCTCTATGAAAATCTACTCCCAAGTAATCACTTTTGCAAGGACTAGAAACTTAGGTATACTAGAGATAGGTTGTTCGCCTTGGCTAACCACTTGAACCAATAGACAAAGTTAGAAATTGGAAACCTCGAGCATCACTCAGAGTATATAAAAGTAACAATTTCCAAAAGTCCATCATTTATAGTAAGCTACTGACATGTGCATGACCCAGTGGGAAAAGGAATGATAAGAAAATTTCATTTATAATAATGCTAAGCCATGTTATGCATATGAAAAACTATTCATACTAATAGGGATGCATTATCCACAAATATGCATACAACAAGTGTATGTCCTTGCATCAAAATGAAAGGATTCATGCCCATGGAGAGATTATGCAAACAATTGATCTTCAGGATCTGACATGTCTATAGAAAAAGTGATAGTATTTGATGATTAATCTGATACTTTATCCAAGAAAGGTGATAACCTCTTACACCCAAGGTGAAGGAAAGGACATGGGGTAAGGAAATGTATCATGACCTCAAGAGGACCACCAAGGAATTAAATCTCTCTTTGTGAAATAATCTCCTCTTAATCAAATGGGGATAATCTTATCAACCATTGGGAAAGCTCGCGAAGGGAAAAAAAAACCATTTTAAAAGACTAGCATGAACAAACCATTTATCGAGGCAAGTCTTGAATTTTTAACCATGGGATTAGAAAACCACAAAAATCTCAAGCTAACACAAGCCAATCAAGATTAAGTTCCCCTAGAAAAATGTTCTCTTCTCCAACATTTTTAACCATGGGATTAGAAAACCACAAAAAACTCAAGCTAACACAAGAAAATCAAGATTAAGTTCCCCATAAAAATGTTCTCTTCTCCAACAAGAGGAGTTTAGACAAGGACAAGAAGATTTGGAGTGATTAAAAATAGTATCCATGTCGATGAACAACCTAGTAGAGTTAGGAATTTTGAATAAGGATAATCATCACAAGGATACTGGTAGTAGTGGTGATGACAGACAAGAGCCAAAAATTATTCAAAAGACCAACATATCAAAAGGATTAGTAGTGTTTAAGATTGCATCAATCTATTTGAAAGTAAGCATAAGGAACAACAAAGAGATCAAAGTAAACACATCACAAAAATTAGAGTGCGAAAAATAATCATCTAAAAGTGGAAATTATAGTGCCATAAGTGAGAAGGTCAATCTTAGGAGATGAAGTAGAGCTAGTGACATGAGTGCATATATTCTCCCTATGGAAAAACTAAGAATGAAAATACTAGAGGTCATTCCATAGTGTTCTAGTAGTTAAGAAGTATATGTTATTGCATTAGAAAATAGTGTGTAGGCATCATCTAATGAAAAGGATTAGGGACAAATTCAAGGGTCAACTATTTAGAGAAAATTAAAGGAAATAAAACGAAATTATTTTCTTCTCATCTTCTCCCAAGGTGAGAGGACATGCAAGTGCATGGAGTAATGCTTTAGATTATTTAGAATGCTTCAACAATCATCAAATAACCAAACCCAACATTAACATATTCTCTAAGGAATAGGTACCCAATATTATTAAGTAATTTGTACCACCTATGCAAATAAAATGCAGCCATCCATGAACTCATTAAAATGCACAATTTTATGGCATCCATAAATATTTAGGATGAAAGAATATTGTAAAATTGCTCGACATATTTTAGAATGTTATATGGTTGAATTTTTTAAGGAGAATTCCTATTGAAATGGTAGAAAATAGAGGAGAGGAAACTGCATGAATGGTTCCCCTCTTTATAAATTTATTGGCTAAATATCATTTGGTATGAAGCCTCATTATATTTTATGGGCTAATTTCTAATAGTCTAATAATGTAAAAAAATGTCAAAACTTATTTTTTAAATACCTTAAATTTCACTCAATGACAAAATTTTGTCCTTTAAAATTTCTCTAGAAAAGGGAATGAAGACAACCAGACCCATTTTAAGAAAAAACTTTCCATATAAAAATAGCTGACATAGTAATATTAGTATCCAAAGCATCCATATATGCAAAAAAATTGTGTGAAAGTAATATAGTAGTTTCATTAACCTTGACCTAGGAAATGAACATGCCACTGAGAAATATGAGGAATGGACAACACTTTCATTGTGAGTTATTATTTGAAACAATATTAGCTTTATACATTATTGAGCAAACATTTTGTCCATTTGATGCTAGTGGGACCCACTTAGCATAAAACCTCCAAATTCATAAAACATCTCCCCTTGTCAATAGGGGCAAGTAGCAAATTTAGGTGTTCCTTGGGATCTAAGGTACCATATTGTAGTGAGTGTCCAAAAATACAAGGATCTCTAGCAAGTACCTAATGGTCTACAAGTTGTCCTTAAATACGCATAGGGGTTGAAAAAATGGGGACATCTCTCCAGCATCAGAAAATATATCAGAGGTCAAATATCATTAGAAATTGTATAGTATGTTGTAGTTTCACAATATTTATATTTACACATTTCACTATAAACATGATTCCAATATCATATACTTGAAGGGTACATGCACCATTAGAGGTTCATCAATCCAATTTTCATGAAAACTCAAAATTCACATCTAAAGTGGGAAATCAACTCATAACATTTGACCAACAATATAAACAAATCAGTTAGAATCCAACATGGTACACATATTCATTTCATTAGGCTAAAATAAAATTCATGTTTATAAGTTATGGTAAATTGAAATAGAAATCCTTTAATCTATGTGTGCAAACAAAATGCAATTAATTTCTAGATAGATAATTTTATTGGGGAGCTTACTTCACATATATGAATATTGAAATTATGGATGGATAACAAATAAAATCAAACTTAGATCTACAATCCCCATAATGTAGTGTCATAAAAGCATCTAATTTTCATGTTGAGAATAATTACAAATATATAATACATCATAAAAAAAACTCATGCCATTGTAAGTCTAGTGGCAAGACTAAATTCTTTTACTATTGTGATTCTCACAAACAATAATGTAGAAGAACTTTGGGCATTTGAGGCAAGTTTGTCATTCCTTTTTGCATTTGTATTGCTAAGAAAACTAGATATGCTTCATTTCAATCTTCTAGAAGCAAGTGCATTTGCCATCAAATCATCTCTGATACTCTCCAACATCATTACCACATTTCTCATAGTTGGTCTTTCTTCAGATGAATATTTGGAACAAAGCAAACCAACACGTAGCAAAGAAAGTAGACATTTGTATACATTATTTTCTTCAAATTCATCTCCATCCACCTTGCTAAAAACACCACTATCAATCACCTCCTTCACTCTATTTGGAAATGCCAAGTTCACCCACTTGTGCAAGTTTATGTCTTCAACAAACATGTCACTAGTTGGTCACTTTCTAGTGAAGATTTCCAATAACATAATACCGTAGTTGTAAACATCTCCTTTAATGGAAACTGTCTCACCCAATCCATACTCTGTGTTAAAGGTAACCATCATCAAATTTTACTCAACCAATCCATATATACAAAATTATTAATGAGAAAAGAAAAGTGAAAGCAATATTTTAAAATCCATACCTGGGGCAATGTAGCCGATGGATCTTTTTAAAGTTAGTGTTGAAGTAATTGAATCAGTAGAGGTTGCTCCAATTGGTCTTGCAATACCAAAATATCATGACTTGACATGTCTTCATCCAAAAGCACATTGTTGGGTTTTATATCACAATGCACTACTTGCACAAAATAATCATGATGAAGATATTCCACAGCATGGGCTACATCTATGGCGATGTTAAATCGTGTTTTCAATCCCAGTTGATAGACATCTTCACCATTGTTTTCATCTCTATCAGGATACAAATGCTTCTCTAAGCTTCCATTAGACATAAACGGGAACACCAAACCCTTGAACTGGGGGTTGGAACATGAGGTTATGATTCTCACCAAATTACGATGTCGAACCTTTTGCAAGACACCACATTCTACTTTAAAACTCTTTTCAACTTGGTTGTTTTTCCACTGGAGCACCTGGACAGCAACAAGTGAACCATCGCTTAAAATTCCTTTATACACTAATCCAAAACTCTCTTTTCCCAACAAGTTGGCCTCATCAAACCCATTAGTTGCCATGTGAAGATCTTGATATGAGATCCTATGGTGCACCAACTTTTGGAAAATAACTTGTGAAAATCCAAAGCCTTGCATATGTATATTCCCTCTCCAAAGGAATCTGAAAAGAAAACAACATAGTAAAAAGGCAATAGCTCCAATCATTGGCAATAGTATTTTTTTCACCAATGCAAGTTGACTTCTTGGTGTTGGACATGCGGATAAATAGAATATTTGTGGTCCACAAAGGTCAGGATTTCCAATTAAAGAAATGGAAATTGTTTGATTTTCAAAAAAACCTCCTTTTGGAATTTCCCTTGTGAAGTTGTTGAAAGAAAAATTCAAACGCTGAAGCATTTTTAATTCCTTAAGAGTTATTGGTATTGTCCTTAATAAGGAATTGGAAGAGAGATCTAGGTTCATAAGACTTTGTAGTTTTCCAAGTGAATTTGGAATAGAACCTTGGAAGAAATTGTGAGACAAATTCAATGACTGCAGTTCATTGCAGCTTCCAAGTGTAGGAGGAATGACCCCGGTCATCTGATTAGAAGAAATATCTATAGCTTGAGCCATTGTTATTTTACCAATCTCCATGGGCAAGGATCCTTCTAATAAATTCCATGACAAATTCAAATAGAACTGTAGATTATAAAGTTTGGCAATTTCTCGTGGTATGCTTCCAGTTAGCATATTGTGAGACAAGTCAAGCAATTCCAAATTTACACAGTTTCCAAAGTTGGTAGGTATGCTTCCTGATAACTGGTTGTGATGGAGGAGGACTCTTCTTAGTTGTTTAAGGAGTGCAAGGGAATTGGGAATATTTCCAGAGACTTTGTTTTCAGTAATGTCCAATAGCCCAAGGTGTTTTAATTGTTCAAAGTCATCAGGGATGTTTCCTTCTAATTTATTGTTACTTAAATACAATCTTTCTATCTGTTTAAGGTTTCCTAATGGTGGAATGGTTCCAGTCAAAAGGTTACTACTTAAATTTAGATAGGTTAAACTGCTAAGATTGTTAATATGTGGAGGGATGTTTCCTTATATTCTATTACCTAATAATTGCAAGTGAGACAAATTGGTAGAAAGACGGCCTATGGCAAGGGGCAAGACACCACCTATTTTATTCTCTCACAACTTTAGTACTTGTAGGTGGGAACAATTGATAAAAGAAACAAGAAAATGAATGGTTGTAATAGTGCCACTGTTAAGCTCATTAATGTGCAAGGATAGATGCTCAAGATGGGATAACTTACCCAACTCTAGTGGTACACTCCCAATCAACTTGTTTATACTTAAACTAAAATATTTGAGATTGGAAAAATTTCCAATGGAAATTGGTATATTTCCAGTTAATTGATTTCCCCATAATGAAAGGATACTCAAGTTTTTGAGTTTGGCACCAAATTCTGGTAGGACATGTCTTGTTAATTTGATTGAGGAAGTAACCAAAGTGGAATGTTTCACAAATAAGTTGGAATGATACCTTTTAGTTTGTTGCTTCCCAAATAAAGGGCCTCTAAATGTGTGAGGGAACCCAACTCGGGGGGGATATATCTGCTCAGATTGTTGAAGGAGAGCGCCAGCAAAACCAGCTTTCTGCAACTGCTCAGTTGAGATGGGATATTTCCTTCCAATTGATTGTCGAACAACCAGAGCTCCCTTAAACGAAATAGGCGTCCTAATTGTACTGAGATATGACCGTACAGTGCATTCACTGACAGATCGAGGGAGCGGAGAAACAAAAAATTGCCGAGGGAAGGAGAAATGGGGCCGCGTAGATCCATGGCACTGAGGTTGAGGGAGACCACTCTATTGGGATGAAGGCAGCTGCAGGTAACGGCAGTCCAGTTGCACAAGGGGATGGTGTCACTCCAATCGGCCATCGACTGATGTGGATCGCTGGTGATGAGTTCCTTGAATGCCAGAAGTGATTGCCGATCATCGTAAAATGAGTGCGTAGAGGAGGAGGAGCAGAAAATGTTAGAAATGGTGACAACAAAACTCATCCGTGAATAGGATTCTAGATCCTATAAACCAGGATTGGTTGTAAATAAGGCAACCAAGTTAGAATACGGATGAGATTACATTTATTAATCAGTTTCTCATATATTGCTATAAATTTGTATGCCCGTAGAGGCTGAGAGTGTGTCTGAGAGGAGTGAGCCTGTCTGTAATCTCCATTAGCTGAATAATAAGATAACCGATACCAATGCTTGGTGGAAGTAGCCCAACATTTGGGTGAACCACGTAAACTGTTGTGTCTTCTTTGTTTGCATATGTATTGTTTATCTTATGGTAATTGTGTTTTCCACATTGGCAATTACAACAAGTGGTATCAGAGCTCAGGAGCCGAGGAGCTGAGGAGGACGCAGACTGGAAGAAGTTGAGGCCACATTAAAGTCGTTGTTGAATTTCTCATTTTCTGGCATCAGTGCTTGGCTATCATAGCACAGGGCGCGCCGGCGCTGGACAGCAGATTAAGGGGGCGCGCCAGCGCTGGAGACAAGGTATACGGGCGCGCCGGTGCTGGAGACAAGGCATAAGGACGCGCTGTTAAAGAAAATTGTGGATTTTTTAAAAGGGAGCACCGGAAGGAGAGCCAGCACTCACCTTACCAGCATCTGGGAGCGCCAGCCTCTCATATCCTTACGCGAATATTCAAATTTTGGGGCAGCGCACCCCTATCTCCTCTTAGGAGCGCTGAAGTAATGAAGGAGCGCTCCCCCCTTTTATAAAAGATTCATATGAACTTTTGTTTTCAAAATCTATACTTTTACATTTTTTGAAAAGTGTTAAAGTTTGTTTATTATATTTGAGAATCTAAATATAATATGAAGAATGAAGGGTGGAAGAATTAAGGTGGAGGAATAAGGTGAATTTTTTATTAAATTTTTTTTTTAAAGGTGAATGTAATTTCTTTTGAAAATTACATCAGAATATTTCTTCACAATT
>SNQJ01S0060363.1:0-37218 GCA_010110895.2 Picea sitchensis
AAATCCCACACAAAACCGATTGTAGGTAAACCTTGTCCCTCAATGTTGAAGTCATCAAGCATAAGGGATTTTAGAGCCTTGCATTCTATTATACACAACAAAGCTAACTACATCAATGCCAAAGCCAACAAGAAAAACTTCTGAAGTTTTCTATAATTATGTATGATCGCAGTAAGAGCACCATCATTCGAAGGAGAATGACAATTATAATACATAAAAAAAAACTGGTTTCATGTTTGCAACAACAATGTTTGCCACAAAATATTCATATCATAGTGCTTTGTATCTATATGCAACGCAATCAAAGTTGATAACCTCGATAAACCAAAGTATCAATCAATTCCCATAAAATTAAGACTCAAGTATTTATGATCCTAAGAAACTAAATAGGGAAAAATAAAGAGGACTTACATTCATTATGATTGGAGTGAAAATCAATAAGTTGGATAGCCTAGACACCAGAACATAGTACCGACAACTCCATCTGAAGCTTCTTAATAAAATAGGTGGAAGACCAAGGATGTGTTAGATAAAATGTTGCAACATAGATTGCCCTCCAACACATATACTGATCTGAACCCGAGGGTGATAAGTTTCCAATAATTGGTTGATTTTGTCACTCCTTAAAAAGGGTCAGTTATAGATCCTTTTACTTGAGCGATTTGCAATTAAAAGGTAAAGTTGAAGTCTTATAAGCTTGAATCCAAAGTGAATAAAACCTCCTTAGTTTTTCTTATGTGTCATATGTCATACTTTCATTTAATATCCTATGTGCAGAAACTCATGGAAAAACAACATAATACACATAATGGATATGACACTTCCCTTGATAACGAAGTTCACCCGATGCGGGCTACGTCTCTGGGTCATGCTCCAAAGCCTGGCCGCTTTATTCTCCTCGTTGTAATTATGTCTCTCCTTTACAAGTTGTAAGGCAAAAGTCCCTTTTCAGTGATGGCAACAAGAGATTGAAATGTGATCAGGAATGTATACAAGCTTCACAAGTTCTCATGCTCATGAGGCATCCATGATGTTGACATGGACAACATTCTCACATACTCAATACATAAAAAGAGGAAGAATAAAAGATGACCCCCATCATCATGGAGCCATAAGTGCCTTAGATCTGTTGCTCAGGTCCAAGCATAAATATGTAGCCCATACAAAGATCCTGAAACTACGATATTTAGAACTGTTTCATTGGCCACTTATCATGCAAGTGCCATAATTTCTCTATCACATGTAACTGATTGGTTTTATGTGGAAGAAGAGAAGAAAAGAAAAGATAGAAGGAATAAGTTGATCTTGTTGCCTTGCTACAACCCCTCCATGCTCCTTCAGACCTGTAACATGCATGCTATGCTGCAACATTTAATGACAAAACAACATAATGAAAAGTATGCTTACATTGGCTTCTCCAAAACTTAGCTTGTTGATTTGAAGCTTTGTTGTAAAAACAGACCTCGCCATTGGATTCACATTGTCGGATTACCTAAAAATGACTATCAAATCGTCTCCATCGGACACATGCACCTTTAGGCCTCCTCTGGACCTCTGTCTCGATTTGCATGCAATCCTGTGAAATTAATGCACTGTACTCTGCATAGAAATATGTGCATGGTACGGACATGGGCGGACTGGCATACTCCCTCTCCCCCCTTTCCATTGGGTTTAAATAATAGTTGTGGGGTGGACTTTACCAAGTCTCACCCATGGTTTGTTGGCAACTTGTGATTAAATTAAGTAATTGGTTGGGGAGGTCTCGGGGTCAAGCCCGCGGGCCTCCCCTTTTGGCACCCATTTGAACTCTTTAACCAAAACATTATAAAAAAAACTTTGGCAAATTTTAAACCTCCGCCAAACTTGGCATATCCGCTAAATACTCCACCAAAACGATGGGACTGCTGCACGGATTTACCGGACCGCTGCCAGATATGGTGGAATTGCGCTAACTTTGGTGGACCTGCTGTTAATTATGGTGGATCGTCGCTACCGTGGAGAATTTTTGGGGGATAGCTTCTAGTTTTGCGGAACCACCAGATATAGTGGGACCTTCTCCATATTTGGCAGGGTTCGCTAATATATATTTTTTTGCAAATTCGGCCGCATGCACTCATTGGGCATTTTGGGGGTGCCACATGGCACCCAACTATTGTCCCATGGTTGTCCAGTCATCTGCCATGTAGTTGTTGACTATACCTTCCACATACTACTCATTGTACCTGCCACGTACTGTTGATTGTACATACCATGTCAACTTGTACGAACTGCCACCTCAGCCTGCCATGTCATCTATACAAACTACCACCTCAGCCTGCCATGTCATCTGTACGAACTACCACATCATCTTGTACGGACTGCCACCTCAGCTCCCATGTCAGCCACCACGTCACTATACGGACTGTACGAACTGCCACATGGCATGATCTGATTGATCCATGGATTGACCCAAAAACGCCAAAATTGGATGACACATGGTAGCCTCTGATGTTGCCATGTCATCATGTTGACATCAACATGCCACGTGTCGCCTTCCTGATCCTACCACGTGTGTTGTATGGATGTTGACGTCATCCGTACGGATGTTGACGTCAACAGTACAAATGTTGACTCATCCCCTGCTGACTGGGCTGGGTTGATCAAACTTTGACTGTGAATATCGTTCGATCCGTAACTCTGTTTGACGATTCGTTTGCATCGTTGGAAAGGTTGTGATGTGCTCTCCGCGATCATGTCATTTCCACTAAGTTTTGGGAATTTTGAATTTTTTCCCTTTCTTTGTTTGTTGAAGCCATTATGAGTGTTGTGAGACACTTCTGAAACTTTCATGATGTTCCCTAGAATAATGCCTCCCAACTGAAAGGAATTTTGGTCCCCAAAATTCTTTACATTATAAGTTTCATGTCCATTGGAATTACAATAAGAAACCCATTCCCAAACTACCTCACAAGGCCTAACAATATCAACATGTGCCAAAAAAAGAAGTGATATCAACAATTATCACTTTTACACAATACCCTTCTATGGGGTCTGAATAACAACATGTGATTTACAAACATGGCCATTCTCGACTAACTCAAGTATTTTCCCCATTCGTTCATCCATTATGTTGAACATGTCCTATTTACCGAGTTGTCCTTTCTCTGGTAGTTGGTTTCCTTCTGGTGGCGGATTTCCCCGCAGCACTGCATGACTAGTTGTCTCCCTTGGAGGTGTCTGCATGGTCTTCTTGTTCCTCTTTGGACATAGATCTGGATGTAAGGCCCAACAAGTCAATCTCTGCTACAATGGTTGTATTAGCCTTTGTCCTTCAAAGGTGCATTTCCCCTGCTCTTTTCCGTGTGTGGAAAGCAATATGTCATCCTCGTCCTTCTCATGGTCGCCATAACCTTCCTACATAAGGATTTTCTCTTCCAACATTGGGATACTGCATGGTTATTCAATCCACAAAAAGTGCATGGTCTTTGATGCCACAAGCTTTAGAGTTTCGAGATTTCTTATACCTTGGTGAGTTTCCTCTGGAGTCAGGATGGCAAGAAGAGTTGGTCTCAACTCTGCCATTGTGTTGTTCATCTCTCCCTGGAGATGTCTTGAGTCCTCGATCATGAGAAGTTGTGCTCTCGGCCTACACTGAATCAATTTCATCTCCTGATGAACTGTTGACCTCTAGAGTCTCAGTGATTGTCCCGTGGTCTTCTTCCTGGATGGTTTTAGATCTTTCTCCAACATCCTTTGGGACATAGCCTATCCTGACATATTGAGGCCAAACCACTACCTCGATGGGATCCACAAACCCTTGGCCATTGGTTCCAAGGACACCTCCTTTGTATCCCATTTTTCTCATCAACTTTAAACCGATGCAAGAAGCATGTTGTTCAAGGATTTAAAAAGAATCATCAACATTAATCAAGAAAGGAACTACACATGGTTTATTTACCTCCACCTCAAACTGGGACTCTTGGTCTTCTTCTTGAGATGTGTCCAGTTGTTCCTGGTGAGAAGGATCATTGGAAGATGCTTCAAGGAATCCTCCTTGGTTTCTAGATGCATGTAGGTCATCTTCATTTGCTGGAAAAAGTGTGCATGCATTTGCACTATGATGCTCGCACTCATAACTAGTGAAATTGCCATGGTCACACAATGTTCTTATCATCGTCTCATTCGTAGAGCCTTCCCCTATCTACATATTCATGGTTTGCAACTGCTCTTGCAACCTTTGGTTCTCTTCTTCTACAATATGCAACAATGTCTTCAATCCAACATTCTCTGCTTGACGCATTTGGTTGAGATATTGAATCTCATAGAACCACAATTGTTTTGGTGACCTTTCAATCCTTAGCTTCAACACCTGCAATTGGTATCAAGCCTGCTCTGATAAAACATGATCTGAACTCGGGGGTGATAAGTTTCCAATAATTGGTTGATTCTATCACTCCTTAAAAAGGGTCAGTTATAGATCGTTTTACTTGAGCGATTTGCAATTAAAAGGTAAAGTTGAAGTCTTATAAGCTTGAATCCAAAGTGAATAAAACCTCCTTAGTTTTTCTTATGTGTTATATGTCATACTTGCATTTAATATCCTATGTGCGGAAATTCATGGAAAAGCAACATAAGAACATAATACACATAATGGATATGACACTTACCTTGATAACGGAGTTCACCCGATGTGGGCTACATCTATGGGTCATGCTCCAAAGTCTCACTACTTTATTCTCTTCACTATATTGATGTCTCTCCTTTACAAGTTGTAATGCCAAAGTCCCTTTTCGGTGACGACAACAAGAGATCGAAATGTGATCAGGAATGTATACAAGCTTCACAAGTTCTCATGCTCATGAGGCATCCATGATGCTGACATGGACATCATTCCCACATACTCAATACATAAAAAGAGGAAGAATAAAATATGACCCCCATCATCATGGAGCCATAAGTGCCTTAGATATGCTTCTCAGATCCAAACATAAATATGCATCCCATACAAAGATCCTGAAACTACGAGATTTAGAACTGCTTCATTGGCCACTTATCATCCAAGTGCCACAATTTCTTTGTCACATGTAACTGATTGGTTTTATGTGGAAGAAGAGAAGAAAAGAAAAGATAGAAGGAATAAGTTGATCTCATTGCCTTGTTGTAGCCCCTCCATGCTCCTTCAAACCTGTAACATGCATGTTATGTTGCAACATTTAATGACAAAACAACATAATTAAAAGCATGCTTATATTGGCTTCTCTAGGACTCAGCTTGTTGATCTGAAGCTCTGCTGCAAAAACAGACCTTGCCATTGGATTCACGTTGTCAAATAACCTAAAATGACTATCAATTTGTCTCCATCGGAAACAGGCATCTTCAGACCTCCTCTGGACCTCTGTCTCGATTTACGTGCAATATTGTGCAATTAATGCACTATACTCTGCATCGAAATACATGCCCAGTACGGACCTGGGAGGACTGACGGGCTCCCTCTCCCCCCTTTCCGTTGGGTTTAAATATAGTTGTGGGGCATACTTTACCAAGTCTCGCCCATGGTTTGTTGGCAACTTGTGATTAAATTAAGTAATTGGTTGGGGAGGTCCCGAGGTCAAGCCCGCAGACCTCCCCTTTTGGCACCCATTTGAACTCTTTAACCAAAATATTATAAAAAAAAATCCAACCAATTTTAAACACCGCCAAACTTGGCATATCCGCCAAATACTGCACCAAAACAATGAGACCGCTGCACGGATTTACCGAACCGCTGTCAGATACGGTGGACTTGCGCTAACTTTGGCGGTTCTGCTGTTAATTCTGGTGGATAGCCGCTACCTTGGATAATTGTTGGGGGATCGCTACTAGTTTGGTCGAACCACCAAATATACTGGGACCTCTGCCAGATTTGGCGGGGTTCACTAATATATATTTTTTGCAAATTTGGTCGCATGCCCTCATTGGGCATTTCAGGGGTGCCACGTGGTGCCCTCTGATTAGGCCACATGGTGCCCAACTATTGGCCCACGTTTGTCCAGTCATCTGCCATGCAACTGTTGACTGTACCTACCACGTACTGATGATTGTACCTACCACATACTATTGACTGTACCTGCCACATCATCTTGTACAGACTGCCACCTCAGCTGCCACATCATTGTATGGACTGCCACATAGAATGATCCGATTGGTCCACGGATCAACCCAAAAATGCCAAAATTGGATGACACGTGGCAGCCTCTGGTGCAGCCATGTCAACATGCTGACGTCGACATGCCACGTGTCACCTTCCTTCTCCTGCCACGTGTGTTGTATGGATGTTGACATCATCTGTACAGATGATGACATCAACAGTATGGATGTTGACTCATCCCCTGCTGACTAGGTTAGGTTGACCAAACTTTCACCGTGAATATCTTTTGATCCGTAACTTTGTTTGACGAGTCGTTTGCGGCGTTGGAAATTTTGCGACACGCTCTCTGCGATCATGTCATTTCCACTGAGTTTTGGGAACTTTTTTTTTCCCTTTCTCTGTCTGTTGGAGCCATTCTGAGTGTTCTGAGCCACTTCAGAAACTTCCGTGATGTTTCCTAGATCCATTTGGATCATATACCATGGAAAAGTAGGCAAGAATTTTTTTCCCTATAGATTTCCAAACTGATGCATGGGTAGATTTCTGCGTTGAGAGGGAAAACACCCAGAAAAATCCATTCGATTGATATATTCATTCATATATTTGACCACAACAATAATATAGTATAACAAAAAAAACAAATGAGACCTACATGAACATAATAATACCACCAACAAAGGTGACCCATATAGCTAATCGAAAAGACATGGAAAAGCTCAGCGAATTAGCTAACCTCATAATTAAAGTTGGAGATCTTGCATGTCCAGCTGACCCTTTTGTTGTTTTCCTCTAAATTTTGATCCAAACACCTTTGGAGATAAAAATATTTCAGGGGATAGAAATGATATTATCACCATAAAATAAGTAATCAAAGCCATTTTGTGAGATAATGTAACACTCTGTTTCCCCCAGTCTGTAAAAATAACTATACTGGCCAAGAGATATGGCAGACCCAAAGATGTGAATGTGTGATTTTGAATGGACCTTAGTATACAAGGTCGATGAATGTAAATTAACATTATGAATATATATATGTGTGTGTGTGTGTGTGTGTGTGTGTGTGTGTGTGTTGCAGGACTGTTGGGATGGGGATGTGCTGAAAAAGAGACCACGATGGTTGAAGAAAGGTGGTGGAAGGCACCTGGAATGGTGGTGTTAACTTCCACCGAAACCAATACCGTATTTGGTCTTCACTGGCCCGGAGAACCAAGAGCGGCTCGCTGGCCCCGAAATGATTTGACTTCACTAGCCCAAAGAACCAAGAGCCGCTTCCGTCAGTCTCCAACAATTACTCCGCCAGATAGTAGGTGAAGAAGACCTCATGAGTTAATGAGGGATGGGGGTGAACCGCCTATCCATGGAGGCCTCATCCCTGATCACCACGGGGAAATTTGTGCCACAAGCAACCTCGCCAGAAAAGAAAAAGGCAAGTAAAAGGTGTGGAAAAGGGGACGCGAAGGAGATCGCGACGAAAATAGATCGGAAGAACTCGAACAAAAAATACGAGGAGTGATAAAGCAGTAGAAGAAGGAGAGTAACCTTCCCTCGATCGCTGAATAATAGAGACAAAAATTCTCAAGCATCGTGGTCTAACTCTGGGGTTATGGTAATCCATTCGAGTCGCCGAGGTTAATGGTTGGGTGGAAACGAGCACCCTCTCGCCAGCTTGCATCAAACCTCATGTTTTTCTAATAAGTGTTTTATGTCTTGTATCTTGAAATTTATATGTCATTACGTATGCTCATAGTCCTGCAATTATGAATGGTTTCAAGATAAGACCATTTGTATTATGTTCTGACTAAAAAGGATGGTTGTACGCTTTTTTACCGAAATACCACGATGGTTTATGTTTTTATATATGTATATATATATATTGAACTAATTGCTGCATTTTTCAAGTCAGCTCTCGAGATTTGTTCCTCGTTTGTCTTACCTCGATGCCTAGATATATTTCCATGAAGGCAATCTCTTTCGAGACCACTCCTTTATCTTCTAGAAGACCTTCTAGTCCGGTCTTCAAACCCAGGTGTAAATTGTTTGAGGACCCAAAGGAGGATGTTATAGTTTAAGTCTTGAAAATCTTGCACGAGGGAGAATAATCCTCGTAGACCTCAACATTTCGCATTTCGACATCTCTAACACCCAGCACCTCTTTGCACTCGCAAGTCTCAAATCCCGATTCTGGCGTAAAATCCCAAATGACAACGTAGATGAGTTAGGACCTTTTTGTGGTTAGGTACCCAGGATACCCTCCTTCTTGCTAAATGCATGAGTGAGATCCTTTCGTAGGATCTGAGGCCAGTTACGACCATAAAAAATTGAATGAAGGAACACAAACGACAATGCCTCGACCCCTTTTTAACATTCATAATTAGCGAAGAAATCGGGACAGTTGATTCCAAGACCCATAGGAGCAACTGGACCGTCTAGTTATAGAGTACACGTGGCAGCCGATAAGAATTTCGTCACCCAGGGAACTAGAGGATAAGAACCCTTGTCCTCACGACTCACAAAATCCCTATGATACTAAAACCTCCTCAATGACTGGCATGGACAAGTTAAGATGATCCAGTATTTCGAAACCCAGGATACCTAGAGGCAAGTCCCTTTGTAATAAGTCCCGAAATCCCATTGGGTGTAATCCCAAAAGGGCGATACACGGACATGTTACGATATTCGGCATTTCGGAAATCAATACCTGCGGTATTCCTTGTACTGGCAAGTCCCTAACTTAATTTGCAAAGTCCCAATATGGCATAGTGTGACTTGGATCTACATTTTGGCATTTCGGTACCTAAGACCCCCAAAGGACAGTTTTGTTCAGTGTGTCTACTAGATGCAAAACCCTGAGATGGCCTAGTGCACATAAATTTGATACTTCAGTGTTTTGGCTTATGGAGTGTCGAAGGGCATGAACCTCTTGATGTTTTAGGAGTAATGCAAAATCCGGACAGAGAAAACCCCGAAATGAGCTTTAGAAATGAGTACCGTTTCAGAGTTTAGGCCTTCGAAACCTATGCTATGACCCTTGGTATGCACATTATCCCGAATCCGACATACTTTAAACCAAATAATAATAGTAATGGATGAGGTAGGGTGTTTCTAAAGATTTCTAAGATCTCGGATGCCTAACTTAGTTTCTTTGTGTCACAAATTCCTAAAACCCATTTTGTGAATTCTCGAATGGGTTGGAGCCACATATGTGTGTGTGTGGTCTCAGGTAGATTGAAGTTTGCCCCTGAAACCAAAAGGAAGACCCCCTATTGTCACATACCCCAAAATCCTCCGGATGGAGAAAACCCCAAAATAGTGAAGCATGCTAGAATTACGCTGAGTTTCGCTCCCAGAAACCTAGATGTGAAACTCCTCCTATCATCGACCTCAAGTTCCAAAGATGCTAAATCACTTAAGGGTAGAGTGCCCACTTAACCTCGGGTCGCTATTAATCATGTTGCTGTTAGATCCATTTCGATTTTGGCCCTCTGAAAGACAAGAGAGAAAGGGAATACATGCACGCGATTTCCTAAATCACGAAACCCCTAAAGCACCCTCCCTCAATAAGACCCGTGGTCATAGTCGCCGCATCATATGAGGCGTTAAGGCAGCGTGGTTCCATCGTCCGAGGGATTCGGGATTCTGCCTAATTCGAGAAAGACGAAAATAAAAAATCTTGATTTCCATAGTGGGTGTGTTAGAAAGTGGTACTGGAGCATGGTTACAACACTTGGCCCCGCTTGGGCTCATGAACGGGTTACAGACTCATCTCCTGAGTACCTAAAAGGAGTAATCCCTTGTCTTAACCTTCTTAATTAAAAGTCAAAGTTAAGAATGAAAAACTCCTATGGTGTGTGTGTGCATGTGAAAAATATGAATTATGTATTGTTTATAAATGAATATAAACATTGCCTAACAACCAACATTTTTACACACAAAGCGGAAGATTAACCGCGGGAAATTTCAGACGAATAGAATGGTGACTCACCATGAAGTGGGGAGGGCTCACACAATAGAGACAAAGAACGGGATTTTAAAGGATGATAGGGACCTCTCCAGATCTAGCTAAGACCGTGAGGAGCCTCATGGTCGTAATTGAAAAGCTACAAGGTCGACAATGAGAGATAATGAAAGAACAAAGAAACAAACGGTACTAATGCAATTTTACCGCAGAGCTTATCCGACTTACAAAAAAAAATGCAGCATGAACCCGAAACTCAAAAACATGGTCATATCACAATACACCGAGAATCACTCGAAAGGTCCATCCAAAGGTAAGGACAAGCTTGGCAGACCATTCCTCCGTGGAAGGAAGTTACGGTTCAAGCACCTGGGGAAGGCCAAACCACCCTCCTTCGACGATGAAATAAAGAAGGAGAGGAAGTAGGGCCTGAAGCTTTGACTAAAGAAGTATTTCCTCAGAGTCCATGACTTCTCAAAAATTTGAAGGCCCGAGTAGACACCTTCAACTTGAACGAAAGGCTTCCATTTTGGTGGGAAGACCTTAAGAATGTGAAAGGTCATGGAAGAGGATCTGTCTTGGGAGCAATTTGAGAAATACTGAAGAAGCGCATTTGTCGGAAAAATATTTCGACGAAGACCAAGAGTTTTATGAACTCAAACCGGCAACCCAATTATGAGGAATATGTCAACAAATTCCCGATTTGTTGAGGTATGTACCTTATATTAAAGCAAGCGCAAGGCAAGCAGTAACGCTTCATCGCTGGACTACATAAGGACCATCGGAACAGAATTGAATTTGATGAGCCAAAGACCCTAGGAAGGCACTGCCCCGAAAGGCAACCTATTGTCATGAACAGTCTGGACATCGAGAAGAACCTCGCAAACGATGGAAACACAGGAATAGTTGAAGATTTCATAAAGGGGGATTAAATCCCCTGTGATTTAAGAACTATAAGAAGAACCTAAGGAATTTATATTTCCAAAATTTCCGTAGTGTTAACCAAGAGAATTTTCCCTCCTTTTACGGAATTAAAACTTCTGGATCCATACCAATGAACATTGATAATCCAAAGAGAGAACCTTTGAAAATGCTCGAGTTATGGAGAAGAACATCTACCGAGAGATTGTCCACACCGACAAATGTATAGTCGGAAAGTTTATAACATCTAGGAAGCTACCACCGTAAATGATGTGGGCCGTGAGTGTGTTTGTAAATTTATGCAGCCTTGATAAATCCAAGCTTCACCACCAAGCTTCAGCAGGAAATAGTATGTTTTTCAACCATCTAGTGTCTATTTCGATTGACCCTAGTTCAAATTTGAGTTATATAGTCCCCAGGTCGCTGGAGAAGTGTAAACTACACCCACATAAACCTACCAAGCCATGGTTGCGGCCAGCTAGCCACCGGCACCAAAAGAAGGGTAACAGAGATCATACTAGCTTCACACTAAGTGTTGGGTGGATTCCCCACCCAAGCAACCCCTTAACATATTACCCCCCGGGATCAGATGATCTATTGATTGGTATGGACTGATAGCCACCCATAAATCCGCATTGTACTATTACCATAAACCTTAGAATGTGTAAGTAAAGAAGGAAAAAAGGATAACCTTTTAAGGGATCCGAAAACCTGTATCAGTAAGACAAATGCCTTTACAAATGACAAAGTATCAAATAAAAGGATGTCCCCTATATGAAATACGTGTTGAAAACCATTGAAGATGACAAACCAAGCCCTCAAGACCAATTCTACCTGAGAATACAGAGATTTGTTTCTAGAAGAGGTATCGGGTTTACTTCCAAGAAGAGACATAGACTTCTCGGAAGTAGAATTGCACTTGTCGTTGTCTAGACACTTAATGAGCACACCGAAGTTAGTTGAACTCAAATTGTACTAAGAGAAATGATGGATATGGCCATATCCGCCCAGCCGTGTCTCTATGGCGAGAATTATCCTTATTTGTGAAAAAGAAGGACGGTACCCTAGACCGTATAGATTATAGACAACTCAATAAGGTAACCATAAAGAACAAGTAATCCTTACCAAGAATCGATGACCCTCGCTTTGGATCAGTTGGGGGGTGAATCTATTTTCTCAAAGATCGAATTTGAGGTCGTGATACCATCAAGTTCGAATAAAAAGTGAAGACATCCATAAACCGTTTTCGATGAGGGTATGGTCACTATGAGTTTGTAGAATTCCATTTTGCTAACCACCGCCCCCTCCCACTTTCATGTGCTTGATGAACAACAGCCTAACAAATTCGTAATAAATTTATGTCGGTTTTTACTGATGATATATTAATTTTACTCCAATAATGAAGAAGAGCATGAAGAGAATCTTAGGCTTGTCAGTGATAAGAGAATATCAACTCTATGCCAAATTCGTAAAGGAATTTTTCCATAAGCAAATACATTACTTTAGTCCATGTTCTATCCAAGAAGGAGGCGTGAGTGATCCGTCGGGATTTTTTCGAAATGACTATGTTTGAGTTTTATTCGCATGCATTAAATAACCATCGGGAAACTTTAATGAAAGAGCAAGGAAAGAGAATTAATTATACATCCATCAACATAATTACAAATCTGAAATTCAATGAAAAACAAAGAAACCATAATGCGAATTTGATAACGGAGTTCGCAACTTTGCTCACGCCTCCCAAGGCCTTTTTCTCTGTTAGGGAGGCTTCTTGATTTCTTTGAAAGTTTATTAGTACATATTACAATTTCTGATTGGCTCCTAGACTGATCCCAGTCTTTGTTCGCCCATATTTCTAGAATCTTGCACAACTTACCGCACCTGAAACAGATGTCCCGAACTCTCCTCGTGAATCGTCCGACAAAGATTCCTACCTCAACAGCCTCTGGCCAATCGGCTTAGATTCCGCTTTGCCCTCAAAGATCTCTGCTCTCCAAAACCGGCCAAAAAGCTCTCAAAGCATGACCAAAGATGACCCAATGGCTTCAACATAGCCTTGGTTAAATAGTTGGGAAAGTTGGTTTCAATTTCCAACTTCCTCCCAAGAATTAGGCTTTTTTAAAAAGCCCAATTACAATAAAAATTGGTTTGATTATATTAAATTAACCAAAAGTGTTTAAATAACCTACTTTAACTATAGAAATGGTTACATTTGGCCTTTAGCCCCCCTCTCCTGGGCCAATTCCCTCTCGAAGGGTCATATGGCTTTCATATGATCGAGCTTATGCGCCAGTTTTCTCGCTGGCTGTACTCTATTACTCTTGGTTGTTTACAATTTCAAAACCATGTATTATATGTTAACGCCCCCAAGAAAGTAATGGCTCCCGGTCCTCGCTTGTGTTTGTATATGGCCACTTTTAAGTTCCTGGGCTTGACCGTTGTATAACCGCTAACAAATCGTCGTTTACCCCCTCGCCGCCTGCCTCGGATCGTTCTGGTCATACATCGCCAGCGACGGCGGGTCAAGGAGTCTACCGTCAAGGCCTATTCAAACAACAAATCCAACCATTTTATTTACAATAAACCCTGCTGCTTATAACAAGCACCACCACCGGAAAACATGGTTAGCTTAAAATGTTTACTTTAAAACGTTAGCGTGGGAGAGAGGTCGCGGTTCGGACCGCCACAAACATCTTTTGACCCATTGCCATTATTAAACTGGTGCCACGGGCGTACCGACATTAATGTAAGAATTTACCATTCATAAACGCGCTAATGCTGGCCAAGATTTTGATTGGTCCACGAACCGAACTGGCATCGCTACTGCCGCCTTTCACAGCGGCTTATCATCCGGTGACGCCACGCCATCGAAGCCACGCTATCATCCGCATTAAATGCCATCCGAGCTTAATGAAGCGCCGATGTTGTCCGCGCTTTCAATGTCACCCTTCCAGCAGACACGGTCACTTTAGGATTGGGTCCACCATACATCAAAGCCGCTAAAAACGCTCGCCACGCGTATGTCGCTTCCTGATGCCAATGCGGTCCCGCATCGACTCGCCACGCCATCGTGCATCGAACCGCCACGTGTCGCATGCATCTTTTAATATGCCTACCAAGAACTGGTGATGGATCAGACGGACCGCGACAATGCCAAAGTCAAAAATTTTCCCCTCTGCTTGGCTCCTGGCCACGTAATGCTTATATCTTCCTCATACAATGGACTCGCCATATAAAAATTATAAATTACCCGGAATCGAAAGACGAAATGGGACGTCGCGGTGTTGGTTTCGGGCTTTAATTCTCGACACTTTCATTTTTGAGCATTTTTTCATGCCCCTGACAAAATTAACTGACATCACACCTTCAATAGACCTTGGTCCTCAGCACATTGACACCTCGACAAGCTCGATAGGGCCACCCGCTTGCCTTTTGTCTCTGAAGATGATTATATCCAGTGGAAGCAAAACGCGAATGAAGTTGAGACATCCACTTTCCGGGCGTAAATCCGCGGACTCCGCCTCCCTTCACTAAGTTCTTTCCGTTCACCGTAACTCTTCCTTCAAGCAAAACTTCGGTTCTTGGACGGCTCACCGGATTGCTTCCAACAGCTAGCTCTTTTGATGTCCACCACTCTGTCGCTAAAACGCATAACCCAGTTGGCATCCAGACTGCTTAACCTTCTCCCTTCTTCCTACAGGGACTCGGTTTCACGCCGTGGTGGTTTCCTCTCGACTACATAGGTTCTCGCAGACAAAGTTTGTCTCTTCCAACACTTTGGCAACACAATGCTTAGTGAAAAGACAATAAGCACATGGATGCTCATTGTCTGCCATGATTATTTTTTTTATAATCAAAAGGAGAATTAACCAAAACATGACCATTATACCTTCCATGCCGATCTTCACCTTTCTTTGGATCTAATTTTGCCTTCACTACCACATAGTCCCTCAGGTGATTCACCATTTCCCTTTGTGAAGTGTTCTCTAATGTCTTGAGTTGGCCATTTGAAGCATCACTTGCTTACGAAGATTTGGAACCCATCTTGGAAGACTCTCCAAGGTCCCTCTTTCATATCCCAATCCTAAGTAACGAGGTATTTCCACAACCTATATGGGATTTGCACGTTTGACCTTTGACGCCCAAGTCCTTTTCCTTTTTCATAACCCATTTTGGTTAATATTCTCAAACCACACCTTTTGTGTGTGTTTTTCTAATTCACCAAAACCAACTTTATGAGAATGAGGAAAATTTGTTGAGAAACCTTCAATGCATACCTCAGATGTGTTTTCTCAAACAGATGTAGAAGGAACTTTCAATGCTTCTTTCCTTTGTTGTTCTTTGAAGCTTTACTTGAACCATTGCTCCAAGTAGTTCATACAACACCTTTCACCATCTCGCCATGGCAAACACCTAATCTCCTGAACTTCTTCTCGCTCAGAAAGTCCTCCAGAGATGCCATTTTCCTCCTTGAGATGCTCTTCCCTAGCTAACATGCAAAAACTCAAATCAAATGTCAACTAGCTCTGATACCACTTGATCCGTCAGGATTTTCTGAAATGACTATGGTTGAGTTTATTTAGCATGCATTAAATAACAATTGGGAAACTTTTTAATGAAAGAGCAAGGGAAAGAGAATGACTATACATCCATAAACATAATTGCAAATCTGAAATGAAATGAAAACAGCAAACCATAATGCAATTTGATAACGAGTTCGGCAACTTGCTCACGTCTCCGGGCCTTTTCTCAGGAGGAGGAGGCTTTGATTTTTTGAAAGTTTATTAGTACATCTTTAAATTTTCGATTGGCTTCTAGACTGATCTGGTCTTGTTCGCCATGATCTCTAGAATCTTGCACAACTTACGGCACCTGAACGAATAATTATACTGAACTCTCAGAAATCGTCCGACATCTCCTCCTCAACAGCTTCCCTGCCTCAATCTGGTTTAGACCTGGTTTTGCCTCAGCATCTCTTGCTCTCCAAAACCGTCAAAAAAGCTCTCAAAAGCATGACTGAAGATGACCCAATGGCTTCAATAGCCTTTGTTAATAGTTGGTGCTGGCTCTAAATCTCCAACTTCCTCCCAAGAATTAGGCTCTTTAAAAGCCCAATAACTCCCAATTACAATAAAAATTGTTTGATTATATTAAATTAACCAAAAGTGTTTAAATAACCTACTTTAACTATAGAATTGGTTACATTTGGCCTCTGTTTGCCCTCTCCTGGGCGCGGCCCCTCTCAGCAAGTTCGTATGGCAGCTATATGACCGAGCGCTAGCGCTAGTTTCCTCGCTGGCGCAGTTCCCCGGTCACTTGAGTTGTTTGCGCAGCCTCAAACCATGGTTATAGCAGCACGCCCTCCCGCAGCATTGGCTCCCGGTCCTGTTGTGTTTGCATATGGCCACGTCTTTTGGCTTGACCGTTGTATAACCACACACAAACGGTCGCACTCCGCCTTTATTCTCGCGAGACTGTCGGCCATATATTACATCGCCATGACTCAAGGGTCAAGGTCTTTACCGTCACGCTCTTATTCAAACAACAAACTAAATCCATTTTGACATAATAAACCCAAGGGCTTATAACAAGCACCACCGGAAACATGGTTAGCTTAAATGTTTACGAAAACGCGGGAGAGAGGTCAGCGTTCGATCCCTCCGCCACAAACATCTTTGACCTAGCTATCATTAAGAAACCCGGTGCCACGGGCAGCCCTCGATTGCCATGTGGCACCCTACCATTTCCATAAATGGTGCCATCGCCACAAGATTTGATTGGTCCATCGGTTCAACCAGACGCACGTCACGCCTTCGCTTCGCCATCATCCTCAGACGCCACGCCATCGGTGCCATCGCCATCATCCATACGCCATCGCCATCCGAAATAATGCACGTTATTGCAAGCACGCGGTCACCTTTCCAAGGTGACACGGTCACTTAGGATTGGTCCACCCGCACATCAAAATGCCAAAA
Organism: Picea sitchensis; assembly: GCA_010110895.2. Taxonomy (NCBI): domain Eukaryota; kingdom Viridiplantae; phylum Streptophyta; class Pinopsida; order Pinales; family Pinaceae; genus Picea; species Picea sitchensis. The sequence continues at coordinate 16,958 of SNQJ01S0060363.1, forward strand.
CCCCGCCATCGCACGCCTTCCGGTACGCTTAATGCGTCCTGTGACGCACCTTCGCCATCGCCATCGCATCTAACCGCGACGTAGTCGTGACGTGACGACATGTCACGGCCCCAGATCCGTATCGACTGTAACGGACGTAATGTACAAGAAAGTCAAAATTTTCCCTCGCTTGGCTCAAGCGGACGTAATGCGATATTTTCTCTCATACGGATCTGCCATATAAAAATTATACCACCCAATCGTGAAGACGAGCCGACGTCAGGTGTTGGTTTCATTAATTCTGACACTTTCATTTTTGAGCATTTTTCATGCCCCTGACAGGCTTCTGAATCCAATCTCGGATCACACCTCCCAACAATAGACCTTTGGTCCCCAAAAGGTTACTGGACTAATTCGACAGTCGATAGGCCAAATCTTATTGTCTTTGTCTCTCAAAGTGATGATTATATCTCAGGAAGCAAACCGGCAATGAAGTTGAGACATCCACTCAGGCAAAACCAAGGATCGCTTTCCTCCCTTCACACGGTACTCTTCCTCTTGCTCCGCCGGTAATCCTTCCTCCTTCGTGGGTAAATGAAAAATCCTTTTTTCCTTCATTGGACAAAGCTCCAGATTAAGCTTCCAACAGCTATCCTTTTGATGTCCACTCTTGCTGCAAACGTACAACGAGTTTTCGGCAACCAGACCTGCTTAACCTTCTCCATCTTCCGTTGTGGACTCGAGCCTTTACGCCGGTTTCCTCTTGACGCACATAGGCTCGACAAAGTTTGTCTCTTCCAACACTTGGCAACACAATGCTTAGGTGAAAGACAATACACATGGATAAAGTTTCACAAGTTCCGGTTTACTTGATTATGCTTGTTATAATCAAAAGGAGATTTATTAAAAACATGACCATTATACCTTCCATGTCGATCTTCACCTTTCTTTGGAGAAAACTTGCATTCACTACCATAGTCCTGAAGTGATGTGCCATTTCTTTTTGTGAAGTGTTCTTGCAATGTTTTGAGTTGGCCATTTGAAGCATCACTGTCAAGATTTGGAACCCATCTTGAAGACTCTCCAAGGTCCCCTTTCCCATATCCCAATCCTAGTATCGAGGCCTTTCTTCAACCTCACTGGGATTTATAATGCCTTGACCTTGACGCCCAAGGCCCTTTCCTTTTTCACAACCCATCTTGGTTAATATTCTCAAACCTACACCTTTGTGTGTTTTTCAATTCACGCACCAAAACCAATTTGATGAGAATTTAGAAAATTTGTTGAGAAACCTTCACAACATATCTGAGGTATGCAGATATGTTGTCTGAAACAGATGTAGAAGGAACTTCTTTCAATGCTCTTTCCCCTTGTTGTTCTTTGAATCTTTCACTTGAACCGCTCTTTCGTTGCAAGTAGTTTTCATACAACACCTTCACCATCCCCGCCATGGCAAACACCTCCAATCTCTGAACTTCTTCTCGCCTTGAGAAAGTCCTCCCTAGAGATGCCATTTTCCTCCTGAGATGTGCTCTTCCCTGGCTAAAATGCAAAACTCAAATCCAAAACATCAACTAGCTCTCATACCAATTTGATCCGTCAGGATTTTTAATGACTTATGGTTGAGTTTATTTAGCATGCATTAAATAACCATTGGGAAACCTTAATGAAAGAGCAAGGAGAGAATTAATTATACATCCATCAACATAATTGCAACCGAATGGAATGAAAACAGCAAACCATAATGCTAAATTTGATAACGAGTTCGGCAACTTTGCCTACGCCTCCCAGCCTTTCTCCGTGAGGGAGGCTTCTTGATTTCTTTTGAAAGTTTATTAGTACATCTTTACATTCACTGATTGGCTCTAGACTGATCGGGTCTTGTTCGCCATGATCTCTAGAATCTTGCACAACTTATGGCACCTAAAACGGATATACCAAACTCTCAAAAATCGTCCGACGATTCCTACCTCTAAATGTACTCGCCTCAATCTCAGCTTAGACCCCGCTTTGCTTCAGCATCTCTTCTCTCCAAAACTGTCAAAAAGCTTTCAAAGCATGACCAAAGATGACCCAATGGCTTCAACATAGCCTTGGTTAATAGTTGGGAGTTGGTTTCAATCTCCAACTTCCTACCAAGAATTAGGCTTTTAAAAGCCCAATAACTCCCAATTACAATAAAATTGGTTTGATTATATTAAATTAACCAAAAGTGGTTAAATAACCTACTTTAACTATAGAATTGGTTACATTTGGCCTTTAGCCCTTCGGCTGCCCCCTCTCGAAGAAGGTCGGGTCTGATTTATATGATCGAGCGCTATGCGCTAGCTCTTCTCGTTGGCGCAGCCCCCGGTCACTTTGGAGTTGTTTGGCACAGCCCCAAAACCATGGGCTATATGTTAACGCCCCCTCCCGCAGCAATGGCTCCCGGTCCTGTTGTGTTTGCATATGGCCACAGTCTTTGGCTTGACTGTTGTATAACCGCTGCTAACAAACGTGTCAGCGAATTTCGCTACTCGCCAAGACCGTCGCATTGAGAAGAAGACGTCATGACAATAAGGGTCATTAGGCCCCGCCCTCTACGCTACCATTCAAACAAATCCAACCATTTTATTTACACAAACCCGCTGCTTATAACAAAGCACCACCGCCGGAAACATGGTTAGCGCAAATGTTTACTAAAACGCTAGTGGTGGAGAGGTCATGTCTCGATCCCCCGCCACAAACATCTTTTTGACCTAGTCAGCCATTGATAAAACCCGGTGCCACGTATACCGATAGCTTTCAATGGCACCCTACCATTCGCCATAAACGGTGCCACGCGTCAGCATTTTATTGGTCCACGAATCAACCGTATCGCCACGCCGTACCGCCGCCATCATCCGTATTAGCGTTTATCGAAAGCCATCGCCATCATCCTCAGACACGCCATCCGAAATTAATGCTAGTGTCGACGGTTTATTCAGGCTTAATGCAGTTCGCCCTTCCAGCAGACACGGTCAATTTTAGGGATTGGTCCAATTCGCGACATCAATAAACTGCGCTACTGTCACCTTCCAAGCAGACACGTGTCACTTTAGGATTGGTCCACCAGAGTGCCAAAAATGCCAAAATGTCGCCACGGTCGCCCGGTACGCCATCGCTCAGACGACTGCCACGCCATCGTGACGGAACTGCTATGTGTCGTGACGTATCGACATGCCACGTCAAGATTCGCACGGACTGCACGGACCGCACAAAGAAAGTCGTAATTCTTCCCCGCTTGGCTCCACGGATGTAATGCGTATATCTTCCCCATACCTGACTCCGCTTATGTATAAAAATTATACCATCGAATCAGAAGACTAGCCGGACGTCAGTAGGTTGGTTTCACGAATTTGTGACACTTTCATTTTTGAGCATTTTTCATGCCCCTCGACAAAATTCTTCAACTGACATTGATCAAGTGGACCCCGACAAAATCAGGTCTATCATGGAATGGCCTACCAAAGGATTGCGTTTCGGATATCGATCCTTTATGGGATTAGCAGGATACTATAGGAGATTTATAAAGGACTTGATCGGTTGTGCAATCACCTTCCAAAAGAAGGGGACAAAATTCACACGGACACAAAAATGTGAAGAAAGATTTCAAACCCCAAAACATCTACTAACCCACGCACACATGTTGAAGATCACCGATCCCAAGGCTGACTTCCTTATGTGCAATGTATTTTTGTAAGGAAGGTTTCGGAGGAGTCCTTATGCAAGGAGGAATTGTAGTATGCTATGAATCCCAAAAAATTGAATGAGCATGAAGTCAATTATGGGACCCATGATCTAGAGTTGGTCGCCATAGTCCATGCTCTTGAAAATATGGAGTATTACCTCCCCGAAGAAATTTTTTTCTTATGATAGACCATTGTGGACTGCGATATCCGCTTGACCAACCAAAGCTCAATGCTAGACAAGCTAGGTGGATGGCCCTTCCTTAGTGAGTTTGATTTCAAATCAAACACATTAAAGGAAAGGAAAATAGGGTGGCTTCGATGCCCTTATGTAAGCATGAAAACAATCCACTGCCACGGTGAGCACCTCGCTAGACCTGATGTCAAGGAAAGAGTCGAATGCATAAGAGACGTATTGACATTCTTCCGTATCAGGACTCGCACTGCAAAGAAGAACCCACAGGATAAAGGCATGGAGGCTACCAGATGATGGAAGGAGGTCTCGTCACTTATCAAGGCGATTGTATATCCCATATTATGACGACTTGAAGAGGTTCATACCAGATAAACTACATAAAAGACCCTGAGTATTGGTCATCCAGATACCAATGATCACGTACCTTTACTAGAAACAATTCTACCGCCTCCGGGATTGAAGAAAGACATAGCGAAGTACCTAGCCAAATGCATAGAATGCCAATAGGTAAAAGCATTACATCGAATAATCCAAGATTATTACAACCCTTACCAATCCCTGAATGGAAATGGGGAAACCATCCGGGATTTCCCATCACCGAATTACCAACCACCAACAATGGTTCATCATGGTAGTGGTGGATAAATTACAAGTCCGCTCACTTTGTATCCCCTCACAAGTCAAATTGCAAGGCAATAGACATCGCCGACATATTCATGAAGGAGATATTCGTACTGCATGGTATGTCGAAAAGAGATCATGTCCATCGGCACGCCAGCCGGGTCAAACGCATCATGGCCGGTTGGTAATCGTTGTTGCTTATCTTCAACCGGCGCATGTGAAGAGGAACCAGCTAGTCAGCAGAATTTTGCACAAACCCAAGCGCAGTATCACGCCAACGGTGGACCTACAAACAACCGCCACCGCTATCCTTAAGGATGAGTCCATTTGAAGTCCTCTATGGTGACGGTAATACATTCTTGTTAGTTGGAGTAATCTCGTAAACAAAATTACTTTTGGACCATATGTTGAAATAATGGAACAACAAGTGACTCAGATAAAACAAAAAACTTGAAGGTCACCCAGAACCGACAGAAAAGTTACGCTGACAAAAGAGAACTCCAAGAGAGTTCAAGATGGGAGACTATGTATATCTCAGAGTTAGACCTTGGAAGAGTTCCTTGATAATGGGAGCCTGTGCCAAATTGACATCCCGGTTTTTTGGACCCTTTGAGGTTCTAGATGAGTGGGACCCATATCCTATAGGCTAGCACTCTCCACAATAAAGCACATAATGTTTTCCATGTTTCATTATTGGAAGAAATATGTACATGATTCCTAATCATATAATTGATTGGTCTATGATCCGGTGGAAACTGGGAGAATTCCTTCCTGAACCTCAATGCATACTAGACAAAAGAAACCCGCCTGAACTCAACCATTGCACGTGTCAAGGTGGAAAATTTTGGGCCCAGATGAGGCTACATAATGGAGGATGCCATGAAACAGCATATCCGGGTTTTGTTTACCCCGGTATTGTTGCTACATGTCATATTGATAGGTAGAACATCGAGGATGATGTTCCTTAAGGGGGATGGAATTGTAACACTATGTTTCCCCAAATCAGAAAATAACTATACCGCTAAGAACTATGGCGGCATTCCAAAGATGTGAATGTGTGATTTGAATGGACCTTAGTATACAAGGTCAAGGAATGTAAATTGACATTATGAATATATATATATATATGTTATGGACCTACTGGGATGGGATGTATTTAAAAGAGAACATCATGACGAAGAAAGGTGGTGGTAGGCACCTGGAATGGTGGTGTTCACTTCCACCGAAACCAATACCGCTTGGTTTTCACTGCCCGAGAACCAAGAGCTGCCTGTTGGGTCTCAAATGAATTACATTTGCCGAGGTAGGTGAAGAGGCTCTCATATGAGTTAATGAGGGATGGGGTGAATCAGCTTCCATCCGTGGAGGCCTCAGACCACCACCACGGGAAATTGCGCTACACACAACCTCACGAAAAGAAAAAGGCAAGTAAAGGTGTGGAAAGGGGGACTTAAGGGAGAGATCGCAGGAAAGAGATCTGAAGAACTCTGGAACAAAATACCGAGTGAGCGATAAAAGAGAAGAAAGAGAGTAACCTTCATCCTCTCCACGGAAGAACAGAGACAAAAAGTCTCAAGAATGCGGGTCTAGCTCGGGTGGCTAGGTGGTAACCATCTTGAAAGCTGTCGAGCTTCCACGGTTGCGGAACGAGCACCCCTCTTTGCAGTTGCATCAAACCCAATGTTTTTCTAATAAGTATTATAACTTGTATCTTGAAATGTATATTCTGACAATTATGCTTATAAGTTGTGAGATTGTGAATGGTTTCAGTATAATACTATCTGCATGGTTTTTTTATCATAAAGGATGGTTGCATGCTTTTACCGGAAAGACCACGATGGCTTATGTTTATATATGTATATATATATTTAACTAATACAGATTTTTCAAGTCTTCTCTCGGGAGATTTGTTCCCGTGTTTGTCTTACCTGATGCCTGGATAGATTTCCCCACGAAGGCACCCTTTCGAGACCACTCCTTTATCTTCTAGAAGACCTTCTAGTCTGGTCTTCAAAACCTGGTGTAAATTGCCTGAGGACCCAAAGGAGTATGTTATAGTTTAAGTCTTGAAATCTTGCATGAGGGAGAATGGTCCTCGTAGACTCCAACATTTCGGCATTTCGATACCCGAAATACCCAAGGGCGAGTTCCCTTGCACTTGCAAGTCCCGAAATCCCGAAATGACAGTGTGTGGATGAGTTAGGACCTTTCGGTGGTTAGGTACCCAGGATACCCTCCCTCTTGATAAATGCATGAATGAGACCCTTTCGGAAGATCTGAGGCCGATTACGATCGTAAAAATTGAATGAAGGAACGCAGGCGATAATGCCTCTACCCCTTTTTAACCTTCGCAAGTAACGAAGAAATCGGGACCGTCGATCCCAAGACCCATGGGAGTGCATGGACCGTCCAGCTGTAGAGTACATGTGGCAGTCGGTAAGCGTTTCGACATTTCATCACTCGAGGATCTAGAGGATAAGAACCCTTGTCCTCACGACTCACGAAATCTCGACATACGAAACCTCGAAATGACGGGGTGTGGACAAGTTAAGATGATTCGGTATTTTGGCACCCAGGATACCTAGAGGCAAGTTCCAACATGGTGTTACATTCCCCTCCCCCTTAAAAGAAATATCGTCCTTGGTGTTTATAACACCATGCATGTACAATTATACATAAAACAAAAATGGGTATGCCAATCTCACAGCATCTTCCAGCTCCCATGTAGCTTCATTTTCTCCAAAGTGCTTCCATTGCACCTTGACCTGCACAATGGCTCGGTTTTGGAGCATTATTTCTCTCACGTCCATCATGCACTATGGTTTGGGCTCTGATTCTCCTTTTTGTTCCACCTGTATCACAATCCGATCAATTACATGATTAGGGTCATGTACATATTTCTTTAACAAAGACACATGGAACACATTATGAGCTCTAACAGTAGGTGGTAATGCAAGTTTGTATGCTAATGGTCCCACTCTTTCCAGGACTTCAAAAGGTCCATAATAGTGGGGTGGAAATTTAGCACACATTCCCATTCTCAATGAACTCTTCTTGGGCTTCACTCGGAGATACACATGGTCTCCTACTTTGAACTCTCTATGAGTTCTCTTGTTGTTTGCATAACCCTTTTGTTTGTTTTGAGCTACTTTCATATTCTACCTTATCTTAACCATTGTCTGCTCCATCTCCTTGAGCAATTATAGTGATCCAGGTGGATATTGGTGGCCACCCACCCGTTCCAAATTCCAACTGGCTCATCTTGACAGTTTCCAGGCATGCATGTTTCTCTGTAATAGAGACATTTCTTTGTAATTGTGGGTTCTGCACTTTCAAGGTTGTCCTGAAGTCCTACACAATATCCAGGTGGATAATGGTGGCCTCCCACCTATTCCAACTGGCTTATTTTGGAAGTTTTCATGTCAGTACATCTTTTTGTACTTCCATGGCCATTTTGGGGCCCTAAACATTGTTTTCTTGGCTTTCCAAAGTCAAACTATAGATGGAGTTAGAGTTTGATGACATAATGCATAGTTCTCGAAAATACCTTTCCAATGATCTATGACACGCCTAAAACAGAGATCTTATGCAAAAGTTACAACCCCGAGAAGTTGATGTCCTAACTTACCCCAACGGGGCCCACGTGACTTTTGGCGCTTCGTCTCCTAGGGTTAGGTTTTTGGATGTCTAGGGTTTTTTCATTCATTTTTATCATAAAAATTCCTTCAGAGCCTCATTGTACTCATCTTTTTGCGAATGAGCGTAGCCATCACATCTCTTTTCAGAGATAAAGCTGCCAACATTCTAGCGAGTCTTGCACTCTGTATTTTTACAGTCTCTGTACATTTCTTTCATTAATAGTGTTAGTCCCTAAAGTTGCACTTGACTGTGAGAGGGCAAGCTAGGGCATCATCATTTTATTGCAAAGTGTTTACGAGGTTTTTATAATTTGGTTTTTTTGAATAAGGTGGTTGAAAAGTGGCTCAAGGTTATAACATAATATGAAAATCAAGATCAAAACATAGCATATCCCATTGACTAAGTAAAAGGTAGGCACATAGATGGATTAAACCAATAAGAAAAAGAGAATATGAAGCCTTCAATTTGTGAACTTCACATAAATTCTTGTCTCAGAATATCAAAAGAAACAAGAACATCAGCTTGAAATCAAAACTTGAAATTAATTCCCACAACAAATTCTTTATTGTATTAATTAACAATCAAGAAACAAATGCATTGCAGTCTGAATAATGAATTCAAGCATGAAGAAAGAAAACCATAGTATAAAAGAGTGTCTAACCATCCATATGCCTTTTCTATTAAGTGTCAAATAGAACATAAATGCCTTTACAAGGAGTTTCACAAAAAAGTCCTCTGGATCTCCAATTTTTCGACCCCCAACTTCTTCTTCTACAGAGTTTATATAGAAACAATACATAATTATCAAGATCCAAAGAAATGGATCTGAAAACCTCCTCATCTATATTTAGTTTCTTGTTTCAAATAATCAAGGAGAATATCCAATCTGATCTCCAATTCGAATTGATGAGGTGGCTTGTCAACTGTTGTCCATGAGATTTTTTGGGAAAATAAATCTTGCAAATTCCTGAAAAATAGGGTCCAACAATCTCTTCATATCTCTCAAACGATAATAGATGTGTAAAACCCAAGAGATTATTTTGTGAAGGGACTTGTTCCCAACAAAAACCTCTTTTGGTTTCAAAAAATTCATCACCAACTGTTCTATAATCTCTCCCAAAATTACTGACTAAAATAGAAAATTATTTATTGTGAAATATCAGAAAAATAGGCCTCAAAGACCAATTTGAATCTCTTAAAATGTGATTATTGTGTAAAAAGCGAGAGATTTTTTTGTGAAGGGGCATGTTCCCAACAAAAACCTCTTTTGGTTTCAACAAATTACTCTCCAGTTGTTCTGCAACCTCTCTTGAAGAAAAAGACTAAAACAAGTAAAAATAACAGAGTATTTCTTGTAGCTTTATCAGAAAATTAGGCCTCAAAGATCAATTTGAATCTCTTAAAATGTGATTGTTGTGTAAAAACTGAGAGATTTTTTTGTGAAGGGGCATGTTCCCAACAAAAACCTCTTTTGGTTTCAACAAATTCCTCTCCAGATGTTTTGTAACCTCTCTTGAAGATAAAGACTATAACAGGTAAAAAACAAAGTATTTCCTGTAACTTTTCTGGTTCTGCAAAATAATAGCCTTTGTCATCAGAAAACACTACTTCAACTTTTGATGATCTGGTGGCTTCTCTTGTTATAGGTATTGTAGAATACTGAGCAATTTATTTTCCTTTTCTTTGTATCTTCCCCAAGTTTTTGTCTTCTTTTGTTTTCCTGTGTAATGGAAGTCTTTCTACTTTTTCTTTGATAGAAAATTTATTAACTGTGATACTCTTTTTCTGTGTGGTTGCCTTCTTCCCTTTTCCCTTTCTTTGTTTGCTTGGCTGTGGATCGGGATTTATGGATTGAATCAGCCAAGTCTAGGGTTTCTGTGAATTATGATCAGGACGATATGTGACTCTTGTCTAATCTAGTTGTGAGGGACTCCCTTTTTCCAACCTAGGTTTTGCTTATCTGGAAGCAATAATTGGTTGACAAACTCCATGACTACGTGATCCTTTTTCCACCATCATTCTCCTCCAATTTCCAATCTGCAAGTTGTTCTTCATGCCCTTTGAAATTGGTAAATAAATCAAACCATCCAGCATCCTTGAACCTTTGTGCCATCTATGGGTATGCATCAAGCAGCTCGGTACCCTCAGGTTCCAACCTAATAAATTGCCCATTTTTCTTCAGTGCCATATCAATAACACGATGCTGCAACTTGACACTATTCGAAAATTGAATTTACAACTTGCAACTGTTAGCATATAACAATTTCTTCTAGAAAATACATGCGCTTATAGTTCAACGAATTAGAATGACAAGTGACAGGATCATATAATGATGTTTGGAAATTTACTGATTTGAAAAGGGTCTTTGCAGGTATAGAATAATCCCATCATGTAATGTTGTGAACTGTATAATGATTAAAGAGATATCATGTGACACATGTGGATTATCAGTCCACGATTTATGTAGTCATAACAAAATCAGGGTGGTTGGCGTTTAGCATGGCATGATTATATTAGCGCTACAGGAATAATGTTATTCCAGTAGCACTATTAAAAACTTGGCATAATTTTGAATTTTCAAGATTCAAATAGGCATATGAAGTGACACATCTTGTAAAACCATTTCTTAACTCCCCAAACTTAAGGAAATTATTCAAAAAGCTAAAAATGTGAAACATAACAAACTGAAAACAAAGATTAAAATCAAATGAAAGAAAACAATGAAGTGTGGTTAGGGAGGGTTTAGGATTAGAGTTTCTCACTAAATCAAAAGCAAAATTAGAGACTAACAAATTGAAATCATGTATTGTTGTATTTCTCTGTTTCTGGAAATTTTTATGTGTATTTCATTGTAATATCTCTACTTTCATTTCGTTCTGAAAATATTCCAGATCAGTGGTATCAGAGCAGGCTGCTCTTGATCATTTTTCAGTGCATGTCCTCGACGAGGTTCGAGTATATAAAGTTGGGTCTCGAGCTTGTCTCTCTTGAGGAAAATCGCTCTCGCATGCCCAAGAAACCCTCTATGGCAGAAAAAAATAAAAACGACGGAGTAGAAGATTCTATTAACATGTTGCTTGAGCAAACTATCGCACGACAGAGGGATGAAATGATGGAAAAACAATTCCACATCCTTCAACGCCTGTCGATAACAACATGCACATCTTCATCAAGCGACCAATTTGGAGGAACCTCTCCCTTCGAGGTACAAGTTAATTTTGATATTCTCGTATTTGAAGGTTAGATAGATGCAGATGCCTTAGAAAAATGGTTAAATATGCTAGAAGGTTATTTCTTTGTTCACAATTTTTCCGATAGGGAAAAGATCACCTTCACACTCCTCAAGGCTCTCCCCCATGTCAAACATTGGTGGGAAAATTGTTGGGATCAAAGTTCCACAGAGGAATCTAGAATATATGGGGTCGAGCCCACTTGAGAATTTTTATGGATGAGGTCAAGGAACAATACTACCTCGTTGATAACTATGAAGACCAGTACATGAGATGGACCACACTGCGGCAAGAGAAGAGCCAAACAATGTCGGAGTTCACAAATACTTTACATACCTTGTACACCAAGCTGGGTATCAAAGACTTCGAGCGACATCTGGTTCTGAAATACCATGGGGCTCTGCATACGTACATCCAAACCGAAATGGATTTCCTAAACATCTCATCATTGGGAGTTGCCTATCGATATGTTGTCAAAATCGAGCAAAAATTTAGGCGCCAGAACAAATGGGATTTCGGGTCTGCAAATCCGCAACAACCAAAGCAAGGTAAAGATGACCCTGACCAACAGCCTCCTGACAACCAGTCTAAGACACAGGAAAATAAGGGTAAAAGAAAGGCGAAGAATGACACTAGGAAGTGGTGTGACTTCCACAAAATCCCCTGGCCCAACACTGATGAATGTCGCTCAAAACAGTCATTGGTGGCCGAGGTCAAAGACAAGGAGCCGCACCTTGATTCAGAATCTGATCTAGAAAATATTGAAATAGACTGATCATCAACACAAACCCCTCTGCTATTGTCACGACCGCAACAATTCAACCAGAAGAACCATTTGATCCTGAAGAGGGGGAGCTCCTCTTCCATTCACAGATGTGGGTGAAGGGGACCCAATTGCATTTCATTGTTGATAACGATAGCCAGAAGAACCTCATATCAGTTGAGGTCGTCAAACAGTTGGGTTTGTCGAAAACACCACACTCGCAACCATAAAACATCAGGTGGCTTCACCAAGGATGAGATCTTTGTGTCAGACAACAGTACTACATGTCTTATGGCATCCATCCCTTCAAGGATGAGGTAGTGTGTGATGTTTCCCCTCTTGATGTCTATGATTTTGTTTTGTGACAACCATATATGTGGAAACGTCATGTTGTTTATGAGTCTCAACCCCGTAGTGTCATTATTACTTTGGGGGCTCATCTCTACAAGATACCAGAGGTAGTTCCAACTACTGTTCCACCAAAACAATGCAGCAGGGTAATCTCTCATACTGCAAAATTCATCCTCTTCACATTGTATTCAAAGGATGCATAGAAGGCCACTACAACCACTGCAGCCTCGACACCTTCTATCCAGCAGAAGTTGATTGCAGAAGAGAAAGAAGATATTTTTTCGTCACCTACAATGGTGCCTACACAATGCCCCGTCAATCCCAGAGACAACAGGTTGGTGGAACATATTCAACCCCGCCAGCAATAGGTTCATGATAGCCTTCTACAGACCAAGCAACGCAACTTCTCCAACAAGGCACACAACTCACCGAGATTCAGATTCAGAAAACGCTTTCCCCTCTTCCTCGGACACTTAATGCAATGGATACCATTGCTTCCTAAGGGGGGAGGAATGATTCAGGTGGATATTGGTGGCCACCCACCTGTTCCAAATTCCAACTGGCTCATCTTGAGAGTTTTCAGTTCAGCATGTTTCTGTGTAATAAGGACATTTCTTTGTAATTGTGGGTTCTGCACTTTCGGAGCTATCTTGAAGCCCGACACGACATCCAGGTGGATATTGGTGGCCTCCCACCTATTCCAACTGGCTTATTTTGGAATTTTTCATGTCAGTACATCTTTATGTACTTCCAGGGTTGTTTTGGGGCCCTAAACAGTGTTTTCTTGGCTTTCCACAGTCAAACAATAGCTGGAGCCAAAGTTTGATGATAAAATGCGTAGTTTTTGAAAATACCTTTCCAACGGGCTATCACACGCCTAAAACGGAGATCACATGCAAATTTTATGACCTCGATAAGTCGATGTACAAACTTACCCCAACGGGGCCCACATGAATTTTGGCTCTTCATCTCCTAGGGTTAGGATTTTGGATGTCTAGGGTTTTGGCATTCATGTTTATTATAAAAAGGCCTTTAGAGCCTCATTGTACTCATCTTCTTGCTAATGAATGTAGTCGTCACATCTCTTCTCAGAGATAAAGTTGTCACCATTCTAGCGAGCCTTGCACTCTGTATTTTTACATCCTATGTACATTTATTTCATTAATAGAAATCATGTATTGTTGTATTTCTCTGTTTCTGGCAATTTTTATGTGTATTTCATTGTAATATCTCTGCTTTCATTTTGTTTCGAAAATAATCTGGATCATCTAGTCCAAGTGTGATCTTATCCAATCAGGGTTGTCCTAGCTAATTGGAACTCTACACTTTACGCCTTATAGAACCTCGAACAGGCTTGGGCTCATTTTCAATGATTCTTGATAACCTTTGTTGTAGGAAAGCTCTACCAAGGGTATATATTCCTCCCACTGTTTGGGTTGATGCATAACATGCATTCTCAACATGTCCTCTGATATTATGTTCGGTCTTTCAGTTTGACAATCTATTTGAGGATGGTAGCCTGTATTAAATGTTAATTGTGTTCCCAAGCTTGCAAAAAAGCTTCTCCAAAAACTTAAAGATGAAACTTGGCATCTCTATCGAAATTATTGTCTTAGGAAAACCATGCAATCGAAAATTTCCTTCATAAAAACGTTAGCAACATCCATGGCTCTGAAGGTAAATTTAATGGAGATAAAATGAGTTGCGTTGATTGAATTATCCGCAACCATGATCATGTCATGTTGTTTGATTGCCTTTAGAAAATCGATGATGAAATCCATGAAAATTGTTGTTGGTTGTGGGCTGATTATCTTCCTAATTCAAAGGTCCTTGCTTTCGGCCGTGTTTATACCCATGAAGTATTTTTACCCAGTATGTACACTCTTCCACGGGGGGAGTGCAGTACCCCTGCAATGAAGTCGAGGGCTATCCCCGGTTAGAGATGCAGGGGCAAGCGAATTTGTGAAGATAGGCCCGAAAGCCCAGAAAAGCAAAATGCCTTAAAAGTACATTGTAATTTCATTGTACGACTGGGGGGTCTGGGGGCAAGCGGGCTCCCAGCGGGGATTCGGGGGCGAAGCCCCCGAAGCAAAAATTGCCTTGTAAAAGTATATTGTAATTTCATTGTAAATCTGGACCATTCATTATAAGGTCATAGATCTAACGATAGAGATTATGTTATGGTTTTTTGCCCTAGAAGGCAACCCTCTTTTATCAGGGAAATGTATTGCGGCTATGGATGATGGTGAATATTGTATTCTGAGAGAGGAGATTGTGAGAGAAAGAAGAGTAAGTTACAACGGGTTTTGCTATAAGTTTTATCCCTTCATTTGCTGGATAATAATAAAGGAAGGACCTGACAATTTCTCTGGTGGACGTAGCCCACACTAGGTGAACCACATAAATCTGTGTCTCTCTTGTATTGTGTGTCTTCTGTGTTTTGTTTATGCATTTGTTTTATTTTATTACTCTGCGGTCCTGTTTTTCTAACAATTGTTTCCCATTTCCACTCAGGAATAGGGAAAGGTTGCAATAGACCTACAGGATGTGTGTGCTCAAATTTCACCTATTGGCATTCCAGGACTTTAGCAATGTATTGAATGATGTGTTGCTTCATCCCTGGCCAATAATACAACTACATTATTGTTGTCACCATTTTCTGGTAACCAAAGTGACCTACATATGGTCTTCTATGAAACTCATCCATAATTAAACGCCTCAAATCTGTTGAATTATGCACATACAGTTTGTTATTATATAATAACAGACTATCATCTCCAAGCTGATACCCTTCATATTTCTTTTCCATGGATTCTCTCTTTAACCCTTCTTCCACTTGAGTGAAAAAATCATCTCCCTGCAAGAGGGTTTTAATCCTTTGCTTAATATTAGACTCCCCTACACTTGTTGTTTCTAAGTGTATTGTTTGAACGCTTTTCCTGAGCGCATCCGCCAGTTTGTTTTCCTTCCCTTTTATGTGCTTGATTTCAAAATCAAATTCGTTAATCAATGCCATCCACCTGGCATGTCTATCATTCAACCTTGGCTGGTCGAATAGGTACTTCATACCATAGTGGTCAGTCATTAGGACAAATTGTCTCTCGAGCAAGTAATGTCTCCACATCTTCAATGCATGTACAATAACTACCAATTCTAGATCGTGGGTAACATACTTCTACTCATGCTCATTCAACTTTCATGATTCATAACAAATCACATGTCCTTCTTGCATGAGAACTCCATTGAATCCTTCCTTCCAAGAATCAGTACAAACCGAGAAATCTGTGTATGGGTCTGCAATATTCAGAACAGAGGCTTTAATCAGAATATGCTTCAGCTGCTAGAAGATTTCTTCACACTCTAGTGACCATATAAACTTATTCCCTTTTCTTTGTAGTGAAGTGATAGGATTACCAATCTTGGAATATCCATATATGAACCTTCTATAATATCCATCAATGTTGTGAAGGATCTTACTTCTGTTATATTTATAAGGGCATGCCATTCCATGATTGCCTTGATCCTTTCAGGATCCACTACCACTCCTTCTATTGAGATCACATGGCCTAGATACTGAATTTGCCTTTGAAAGAAATCACATTTACTGAACTTAGTGTACAACTGATGTTCTCTTAACACTTGTAGCACCATCCTGAGATGCTCTTCATGCTCTTATCTGTTCTTGGAATACACCAAGATGCCATCCACAAATACCAAGACAAACTTGTCCAAAGATCTGTCGAGCACGCTATTCATCAAACACATGAATGTAGTTGGTGCATTCATGAGTATGAATGGTACCACCACAAACTCATAGTGCCCATACCTTTTTCTAAAGGTTGTCTTGTGGATATCTTAATCCTTGATTTTGACTTGTTGATATCCCGAACTCAAATCAATCTTTGAGAAAACTGCAGCTCCTATGAGATGATCAAAGAGAGCATATATCCTAGGCAAAGGATACTTGTTCTTGATGGTCATCTTGTTCAACTGTCTATAGTCGATACACAGTCTCAACGTTCCATCCTTCTTCTTTACAAACAGGGCTAGTGCTCCCCACAGGGACACACTCAGCTTGATGTAACATTTATCCAACATTTCCTTTAGTTTCATCTTCATCTCCACCAAATTTGGTGTGCTCATTTTGCAAGGCACTTTTGACCCTGGTACTCCTCCATGCACAAGATCTATTGAGAAATTAAGATCTATTTTTGGAGATAGTATAGGCATCTATTCTGGAAACACATCTCTGAATTCCCACAACATTGGGTGATCTTCAACCCTCAGCTCCTTTCTTTCTACTGAGTCGAACACTTGTATAGCGTACAAGGGACACCCCTTTCTGCTGAAATTTTTGAGCTGCAACGTTGATATTTTCCTTATTGAAACTAGCATCCAAATGCCTTGCAAAATATTTGCATTACCCTTCTCATAACAATTTAACTTTGCCTTATGGGTAGCTAGCCAATCCATTCCCAACAATACATCATATGAGCCTAGTGGTAGGACATTCAAGACTGTTTGAATTTGTAGTCCATTCATTTCAATCAGACATGCCTCAATCAACTCAACCACTTTCCTCTTTGTTCCAGTGGCTAACTGGACTAACCATGTTCTCACATATTTATTTCTCTGTAATGATCATTCCTCAACAACCCGAGGTGAAACATAACTAAGGTTAGAACATGGGTCAATTAAAATAGAGACAGGTTGATTGGAAATAATGCATTCTAACTCCACCACAGAAGCTTGGTGGTTTGCTTTTTTATTCTCTACAGTTGCATAAATTCTCGGAACGCTTCAAGCTACATCATTGATTGTAGTTGCTTCCTACACATTATACACCCTTCTATTATCATGTTGTTTGTGGGGAAAATCCCTCAACAAGTGTGTTTCTCCACATCCCCAGCATTACAAAGGTCCTTTCTTGGCCTCGTCTTCTCTTTCTCTTGCTTTCTCTACTAGTTTATTTCCACTTTGAGATGGAAATTTTTGTTGATGCACACTCCATCTTGGTTGAACCAACTATACACCCTTCCTCGAATTCTTGTATGGAAAGAATTTAAATCCCTTCTTATAGAATCCACTCTTGTCCTTCCTCCTCCAATCCTTTGAGGGATATTGATTATGCTTAGACTGATCATAACAACACTTAGCCTTCTGAATGGTGTCCTCTAACGTCTTGGGTTTATCAAATTCAATTCAATCTTGGTAGGATTGTGACAACCCACTGAGAAAATGTTGTACTCTCACCTTCTTATCCTTGAGGTAGGGAACATACCTCAACAACTCCATAAACCTTTTGGCATATGCATCCACGGTAATTTTTAACACACCCATGACGAGGCATAAAATTTTTTGCTTTTCTTAAAGGACAAAATCTCCATTCATGGTTCCTAATTTGGAAGGTCGAGGAACCAGTCCGACCTCTTGGTCAAGGATATCTGATTCTGAAGCCAAACAACTCTCTGAGACCTTGATGGTCTCATTTTGTAGTTAAACACAGAACCTTTCAGCTTCTTGGTGTAGGTTTAAGGGCACCCACGACCTTCCATTTCGCTCCCCTACGAAAACTTAGAGTATTGGGCGTTAGCTCCTTTTCTAGATAAGCCTCCTCTTGATGTGACCTTGGGTGATAACCTTACGGGACCGTGTGATTGCAGACATGATCAAAGGCGGTTTGAATCAAACTATTTTTTGACCCCCAATTCTCCTCGAACCTCCACGTGTCCTCTTTTCAATTCCACAGTTTGAATTGCAGCTTGCCCATAACTTTTTAACATCCGTGCAACTCCTATCCCTCCAATGCTACGGGACCTTCAATCTATCGATCTTGACGGTACTTCAAAAACTAGCGGTTTAGATCTTCCCCTCTCAGAGCTACGATTCAGATCTGACCTCTTGCAAAATCAACGGGCGAGATCTCCTTCGTGATTTCAATTTTCGAGAGTTTCAAATCTCAAAACCCTGCTCTCTTCCATACTTCAATATTTCGAGTTGATGATCTACGGACACCTGTCCTCCTAATCAACGACCCTGCCTTTAATTCAGGTGGTTGACCTTTCAACTAGATCAACGGTCCTGCCTTTACTTCGGGTGGTTGACCTTTCAACTGGATCAACGGTCATGTGGCCCTCTTCTTGATCAACAGTTGAGATCTCCTTCGGGTTTCGGACTTCAGAGATCTCAAATCTCAAACTTCACCCTTTTCCCCAATGGCTTTTATCCAGAGGCTATAATCCACTAACACGTGTCCTCTTGAACTGACGATCGACGATTACTTCGGGTCTTTACCCGGAGTCCACATATTTTCTCCACGTCTCCCTTAGATCGGATGACTACGAATTACTTCGGATATTTACCCAGAGTTCTCAGATTTTTGCCATGTCTCCCTTGGATCTGACGGCTATGAATTACTTCAGATCTTTATCCGAAGTTCTCGGATTTTCGCCACGTCTCCCTTGGATCTGACGGCTCAAATCCACTTCGAGTGATTCAACGCTTGATGGTCACTTCGGACAATCCGACGACTCAACTTCACTTTGGCTAATCGGGCGGTTGATATTTACTTCAGATTTTTGAAAGTTCAGACTTTAGAATTCTCAACTCTCAAACCTTACCTTCTCCTGAATAGACAGTATCTGACGGCTCAGATTCACCTTGGAGATCCAACGCTTGTGTTGGCAACGGAAGTCACTCCTAGATTGCTTGCAGGAGCAGAGACCGATGCCCATCAGTTTTATGTCACGATAGTTTGTAATGGGTATAAAAAGGAGTGATTGAATGGAAGTAAACTCAGACGATATCGTTTGAACTCTGAAACTAGGCCAAGAATGCATGGGCAAGTGAGGTCTTTCATAAACTTCAGACAGTGAGGTGTAGTAAGGGTGAGTAGGGGGAAGACTTATATCAGAGAGATGCAAAGGTATGTTGTCAACATCAGGTTTCCAACAGACTGTAGAAGAATGCATCCAAACACAAGATCTTCTTGTGCTCAAACACAGAAAACCAGAGTATACAATAATGCATAAATAAATCCTTTATCATGACATCATTGCAATGATCCGCATGAATCATTCATTCACAAACTCTCTTAGCATGAGACAAAAATTAAACGAAGTAAGAAAGATTGTCTGTCATAAAGCAAGAAATCTCATATACAGATGCATAACCCAAGAACTAGAGTCTGTTCTAAAACTTTACAATTGGGAGCTCTGCTCTACCATCGATACCTTACAAAAATGGCAAAAACGCCTTCATATACTCCAAAACCACCATAGCAGCAAAAACAAGACGTTGCATTAAATAATTGCGTCAGCATGGCTTCTGAAAGCCTGCCCATGCAGACTTAGGATGATTGTGCGCCTATGACAGACGCCATCAGATTTTGGATTGTCCTTCTGCAGGTGAGTCGACGTGAATTAGTCTTTTGTCGGACCTTCCTTTTATGGCAGAGTTGATATTCAACCACCAGCAACTGCCATAATAACTTCTTTTGGGATCGGGGATGGCCTCGGTCAACTCTGCCTTTCGAGACGCGGAGGTCTCCTAATGGTGCCACCTGGATCAGCCGAACTGTCTTTCTTTGGACGCTACTTCGTTGGACTGTTGCGAGGGACCCCTATGGCTGATGTGGACGAGGGTGTGACGAGGGTTAAAGGCGTGAACACTGTGGAGGTGAGGAAGAAGAAATGGGAGCTGTGACATCAGCTGAGGAATGCCATGCAGTCTGAATAGGACAGAGGAGGAAGGAGCATGGAGTGCAGGAGTACAGG
>SNQJ01S0060363.1:50661-60856 GCA_010110895.2 Picea sitchensis
GTCCTCCAAGGGACTCTGAACGACTAGGAGGGTCGACATGCGTACATGAAACTGTACCTAAGGTCGACGAACTCACAGTCCGTGGATCTGGCTTAAGCCACCACAGAACGCAAGCATTTACGAGTATAAAAACATATCCAATTTATACAATTTCCTACTTGCCTAATTACACAATCAATCAGGAATAAAAGGGATATAGTATAATCACTAAGCAAACATATCCGTCCCTACAACATTCATAGGATATCCAACTTTAATTCACAGTACCACTTAAATACACAAGATATGTGATTGCTTATCTATTACAAGTGGTAGACAACTAACTGATTGTGGGTGTTCGTCCTTCCACCCGACCATAGGTTCAGAGGCATTCATTATTAACACTCTGGCCACCCCCGTGCCAAGCCATGATATCACTAGGGAACTCTCGTGGTTCTCAAGGATTCTTTCTCTGTTTCAGCTTCTTCTCAGGTTTTGTTCTCTACAACTTTCATAGATTTTTCTCTTTGTCATGGCCCTAGGCGAGGTTTATCATATGCTCACTCAGCATCAAGCTCATGACCTCCTACTCATCATCTGTTGGGGAGCTCTCCTTATTCTCCTTATTGATTTTTATTATATCTTTTCCCTAGTATGATTCTCGACCCATCTCATTCCTTCTGTCAGAAGGGAACTCGGGTCAGCTTGGTCTATCATACCCAGTGGTACTTCGGGCTGAGATTCTGTAGTAAGATCATGCTCCCATTCACCAGAGTGGTTGATAATTCAACCACTGGTCCTTTCTTCATTAACTGGTTTCTCTCCTTGGGATCCGAAGGAGATCTATTATCCCCATCAAGGTAAAATTGGGGTTATTTGATATAATGAAACCTCTCTTATAGTTTTCACATTCTTTCCTCTAGTGATATCATGGCCAATACTTTCAAGGCTTCACCCCCACAGTCAGTTATTGGCAACTCAAACAATAATACATTTACACTCTCCACATGCCTTAGCATGGTAATCCTATTTTATGATTAATTACAAGCTGGGGGAAACAGGGTGTTACATAAGTTGTCCCAACTTATGCTCATGGAATTCCTTGATTTTTTCATTGTAATATTTTTTCGATAGGTAAGCCTTTCGAAAGTATTTCTCGAACTGTTTCCATGTCAATTTGCTTTCCTTTAATCCCTTAATATCCTTGAGGTTTTCCCACCAAATAAAAGCTCCTCCATTCAGGTTGAAGATGGCAATCCTTGCCTTCGTATTCTTGGAGTAATTGTGTACTCGAATGTAATTCGTTAAACCAAACAATCATGCTTCGACTTCTTCTCCTTTCTTTATCTCTCCATCGAAGGTAAGAAACTTAGCCTTATTGAATTCTTCAGTCAAAGAACTCTGAGAATTCTTCCTCTTCTTCTTTGGGACACTTGACTCCGTGCCACTACTGGACATCTCTACCGAGGTAGTATTCTTGTTAAATGACTATGTGGAAACACTTCCATTCGATCTATCTTTCTTTGCATCTCGATGCCTCTTTTTGGAAGAACTCTTTCCCAGAACGTTGTGAGCTAATCCATGCTTTTGAGCATCCGAAGGGGTTTTCAACCTCTCCGACTGTTGCAACTCTATGTTGCTAGAACCTTATTGCAGATCTTTTTGGATTTCAAGCATGCTCTTCAGTAGTATTTCATTCAACTCATCTTGTTCATCTCGGGCTCTCATAAGCCTTTCATTGTCTACCTTCAGACTCCTAACAATGGCCATCAAATCTGGAGGGGTTTCCCTATCCCTTTGGCCATCAGACTCTTCATCTTTGAGATGCTAGGTGGAATCCATATTGTGATGTACTGGTCACCTTTGTTACCCTTCAATACGTCCTATGTGTTGAAACAACAATTATCATTAGTAATTATGTTACAGGTGAAATTATGCATGTTAGACAATCGATAAAAACTTTCTTTAAATGATTTCAAGCGGCCTTGGCAACCCATTCAAGCCCAGAGTTTGAACTCTGCTTTGATACCACTTTGTAGCACATCCGACCCCCTAACCTTACTTAGGATGGTGGGATGTTAATATTTTTCTCTCCTTACTCAACTTAGATATGATCCTAAGGACCATAGATGGATTCTACTCTTCGAGAGCTTTCCATCGACTATAAATAAGCTCCAATATAATCTCAGGATCTGACGATGTGGCCTCTTGAAGTATCCATGCTCTCATGATCAAATCCACTTCACTGCCAACTGGCATCCACATGGATTCCTTCCACTCATACCATCCAATGTGATACTAACATGGCGCCAGGTGGCGTTGGCCCAACTCATCATTTCAGGGTTTCTAACCTCTCAAGACATTCATCATCGTCAGGCTTCACTCCCATCGAGCACTAACATTTAACCTTGATTACTTCGACGACAACTCACCCATCAGACCCTTCCCATATCCGTCGAATTTTGGTTCATACCTTCAATGGATTTGATTATGTCGACGTCTCCAACTTGCATGTTGATTAACGTCCAAGTCTTCAACTTTTCTCATGGTGCACGGATGGGATCCACAGGGATCCACAGATGAGATTTTACCCCGTCTAACCACCGATCAACGACTTTCGCTCAATATTTCAAACTCATAGTCATCAACACTTTCTCCCATCCCCACTCCATGATATGAGCCCGTCATCTTTTGACAAATGACTGAGATCCACTAACATCTAGATTCAAGGATCTAGGTCATGGTCGGCACCCTTCGGGCTTTTGACCCTATTCGAGACCACTCATGTCTGTTGACCACTCCCGTGGTGACACTTGTCACCACTAGGATACACTAACTGCCAAGTTAGCAAGCCATGTCATCATGATGTCATCATTCCCTTTCATCACTTAATTGGGATCTACGACAATCTACGATGGAAAATAATTCTCGTCTGTAGACCAATAGACGACTCTCATTAATCCCCACACCTTTATCATCATCGACACTTCCCTAGTTCGATTTATCACTTCACTAAATCTCTATTCCTCAACGACGATGCACATCGCATCGACGGTCCAGATCTCATCGATGGGCTTTCCTAACAATTAACAGTCTTAGTCCTATCTTAAGGATTCTATTGTCGTCATCGAACTTTTCATAAGTCCTGGCACTCAATCGCTCCGAACGATGATGCCCTTCCTGACAAAGAGTTGATATTTACTCGTCCTGCCGAATCAATGGTTGTATTCTCTCCCGACGCATCACAAGATTTCCTTACTAGTTAATGCATGTCTTAGGGACTTAGCCAATTTAAGGGTTTCTTCAGACTTTATGAGTCCTCAAGGAGTTTGATGCCTACTCTAAGACTGTCAAAGACCGACTAATATTTATCAAAAGGTAGTTCTTGCATATCTTGCAAGATTTCCACAAAAGATCAAAACTTTTTCAGGATTCAGGGTTCTCTATTCCTCCCAGGCATCTCTCTGGACAATAGGACACCCACATCATTAGTTAAATGACGTTTTTGTCCAATTCCTACAAACTTTCCTCTAAATCCACATGGTTCCTGGGGACACCACTGTCCACACTTAAACAAGCTCAGAGTTTGATAGGATAACATGGTATCATCATCTCATCCCAACCATTCATAGATTCCTTTTATCAATTACAAGCATTTACATTTTCCATTAACCATACAATTACACACACACATTGTAACGTCCCCGACCGTCATCCCACTGGNGACAAAGAGTTGATATTTACTCGTCCTGCCGAATCAATGGTTGTATTCTCTCCCGACGCATCACAAGATTTCCTTACTAGTTAATGCATGTCTTAGGGACTTAGCCAATTTAAGGGTTTCTTCAGACTTTATGAGTCCTCAAGGAGTTTGATGCCTACTCTAAGACTGTCAAAGACCGACTAATATTTATCAAAAGGTAGTTCTTGCATATCTTGCAAGATTTCCACAAAAGATCAAAACTTTTTCAGGATTCAGGGTTCTCTATTCCTCCCAGGCATCTCTCTGGACAATAGGACACCCACATCATTAGTTAAATGACGTTTTTGTCCAATTCCTACAAACTTTCCTCTAAATCCACATGGTTCCTGGGGACACCACTGTCCACACTTAAACAAGCTCAGAGTTTGATAGGATAACATGGTATCATCATCTCATCCCAACCATTCATAGATTCCTTTTATCAATTACAAGCATTTACATTTTCCATTAACCATACAATTACACACACACATTGTAACGTCCCCGACCGTCATCCCACTGGTCGGGCAAACGCTACTGTGTGGAACAACATCATTCTCATACTTAATTAATAACATGCATTTAAGTCATATTAAACACATTTAACTCAGAGTAAGCACATGATTACTGCTAACATAAATAATCCTTGGCATTAACAATAATTCATATGCACAACAGAATACATGATACATATAAGCATCACAGGCATGCAAAACATGATATTAAGCATAAATTGATACTTATCTTTGAAACCATGGTAATTCCACCAACCACGTGCAAGCCTTCCACGAACCTCCCAGCCTTAGACCACGCTACTCATCATGCTTAGTAGTGGGTCATCCCCGAGCTGGGACTAAGCTCCACCCAAGGCAAGGAATCCTAGTCTAGGCTGAGGTTACAGGGAGAACTGCACAGAATAACCGGAAGGATTCTTCCCAAGATGCCTTCTTATGTCCACTACTCACGGACTCTCATTCCCCACATGCTTGTTCCGCCCGATAGTATACACCTTCACAAGAACAGTCCATCAGTGCTTCACCTCCCTCTCTAGGTCTCGACAATAGGCCAGATCAGGAAGTCTTAGAGCTCCGTAGCTGGTGCTAGACTCTCTCTGGAAGAATACCACTTCCCAGCAGACTCCTTCACTTGGAAATAGATTCTCACAGGCCTGACAGACTGCCTCTTCAACTAAGGGCCTTAAAACCCGATTCTTCAGCCCCTTCTGACTCAATTCCTGCATGGTGAGGATAACCACAACACAACCCCACTCAAGAAAACAGAAAACAACAACCTACAGACAGATCGGGTATGGATTCAACTCTGCAATGGCGGATAGATTGGGTTCTGGAACTCACAAGTCGACTTTCCCCTCCTGACCAGTTCTCTCAACGGTGCATAGGTATGTCAAGGGAAAATGCAGACCAATAACGGAATTAGACGGATGATGTTTTGGTCTTCAGGAAGATGTCTCGGTTTTCTGGTTCTCAGAACTGCGTGAGGGTATCTGAAATCAGACGCAAAGGATGATGGAATGAGGAGCAACCCCCTCCACGTTTGACTTCTGCAGTTTTTAACTGCATGTGCCTGGGTCGACACATGTCACCCATGAAGATGCATGCACTCCATCATCATGCATTCCTCTCCAGGAACTTAGGACAAAACATATATTTCACATGGCTTTTGGAATAATATTAAAATATTATTCCCAAGGACTTAAGCCCCTAGGCTCAACACTTAGCCTCTCTTTCCAACCTTCCAGCCCCCAATCCCTTACCCACTCTATGGAAGCTTAGTCCCCCATCACTCATTCATCATGGTTGGTCTGCACACAGCGGTGTTTATATTTTTATTAATGTTCTGCATGATTACATATACAAAAGTAGGCTCCTGGCCTTAACACTTAGGCTCTCTGGCCTAATAACACATAAGCCCACTAGCTTATATAAACTTGGCTCACCAGCCTATAAAACATAATTACAATTCATAATGCAAGCTTTATACTTCATAGACATGATTTACAATAGGGCTCAGCCTTGGGGACATTACACACATACATCATTCGTACACAATTCAAACAAAACAAGTTATACACTTATCTGATCAGGGAAATTTCCAATACCAAATGACTGAGAGAGGACGCCTTTCCTCCCAACTTTAGACTACACTGCAGAGTGCCTTCCTACAATATGCCACCCCCATTCCAAGCCATGATACCACAAGGGGAATGATTCAACTGGATTCCAACTCAGATGATCCAGGAAGGTTACTCCCCTTCCCCCACTGACAATAGTAGAAGTTCCCCCCTTCCCACTGAGCTTAGGAACTCTACATGTTTTTCAGGTGGTTTCTCAACTGGATTTCCTCTTCATAAGTGAGTCCCTTCTCTTCTAAACAATCCCTCAATGACCTCCCTTTTCCAGTGCCAGTTTCTATCTAGTAAGCACCAAGTTGTAGCCCTTTTTTTCTCCTGTCTGGATTCAGGTCTTCTTTGTTTAGGGTGATCCCTCTCAAACTGGATGAGTTTCCTATTTTGTTTAAGGAAACCTCTCACTTTTCTCTATCTATTCTCTCGAAAATTTTTATTCTCAGTGCTTGTTCACCGTGAGTTTGTTGATCACTGGTTCTATCACGAATTAATTCTTCTTTGTTCTTTGATACCACGCTTTTCTTTCTGTGTATGGTCTCCCGTCTCCATGTGTGGTCTTCTAGATGTGTTTCTTCCACCTTTGGTATCTTCCTCGACCGATCTCCTTGGAATTCATCTGGCCTTGCTGCAGTCCGCAGTGCCCATTCTAAAGGGGAAAATCGTGATGTCTTGTTGTCAGGTTATTCAATTGGCCCTTTGCTTTTACAAAAGACCAATTTGTCAACAACCATTAACTATCTCAACTACTTCCTTGACCTTACATAACTGGTCACGTGGCTCCATTTAGATCGGGTACGGTGGGAGATATGAGTTTATGCTTAGCAAGCATAAGTTAGCTTGTTAAACAAGCTTCCTATTTTCTTCATAAAAACAACTCAGCTCCACCTTACCCAAGCACTTAATCAATCCCCGCTTCATCAATTCCCACTTGTGTATCATGGCAAGTACTTTCAAGGTTGTTCCCTCTCAGTCAGTGGTTTTGGTGTTTTCATTAAATCAAAACATAATTACATGCTTCATAGATATACTTATATGAAGTCTTAGCATAATTATAGTCTCGGGGGAAAACAAGGTGTTACAACGGTAAGTAAGTGTTTTTAGGTGACCACTTATGCCCACTCTTCTCACCCAAACTTTTGAAAGTCCACACGCCTCGTCACAATTAAAAACAATTCTATAAATTGGATGGATTCTGCTTTCAAGGTCAACCGAATCATCATAGAGATTAGTCAAAGCTCTCCTCCCATCACTTTATTTTCAAGGTGCCACACAATAGGTGTATCTTGTGTATCTTATTGTTGTTCACACATACACCCACATAACACATCCCACAGAAGAGGAGAGACTAAGTAAGCAAGCATACTCACCACACAACCATTCAATTAACTACTTTTTGATAAAAGAAAGACGCTACAATCTTTATTGTCCAATAAAACTCGTTCAGGTCAAAATACATCATGTTTCAAGTGTGAGGTTTTATATTTAAATTGGTTTACAAATATTTCGATTGAGTGATATTTTTTATTAAAAAATTATAAAATTTTACTAAATATTTATATGAATTCACCTTTTGCAATTCTTTTCCGTGTTATTGTTTTTAAAAAATTCACTTGAGGCCCTCGAGGTGTAGATCAGTCGGTGATCGAGTGTAC
Source organism: Picea sitchensis (assembly GCA_010110895.2). Classification (NCBI taxonomy): domain Eukaryota; kingdom Viridiplantae; phylum Streptophyta; class Pinopsida; order Pinales; family Pinaceae; genus Picea; species Picea sitchensis. The sequence goes on from SNQJ01S0060363.1 coordinate 58,181, forward strand.
TGTTAAGGCACTCTGTCATGTGAGATCATCAGATCAAAACCTCGACTTACTCGTGTGACATGCTAGAAGAAAACAAAATCATCTGAGTTATAATTCTTCTTCTGAATTAAAAAGAACCACACAATTTTGCTAAATATTTGTAAATGAATTTACCTTTTGTCATTCTTTTGTTTGATTTTAGAATAAATTCAATGTTCCCTTCACTATGTTAAACAATGTACATATGGAACTTTTAGGTTGATTAATGGTCAAAATGTGTGAACAACTAACCCGATTAACCTTGGGTTTATTTTCACATGCACCCTAAGAGGAACATGCTATAGGATTTGACAAAAAATGAGGGTTTATTAATCACTGACTTATCATTAAAAGTTGAAGATAATTAGTATGATTTTTAACTTGTTAATGGCTTATCATTATGCATATTAGAAAGTGCTATATGGTAGAAGTAGAAGTAAAAGAAAAATCTTTCCAATCGATGTTTTTTTATAAGCGGAAATAGTTACGTGTTGTGGTTCCATGTTAATATGAAAGTCAAGATAAACCCCATCGAGTCCTAAAAAAGGGTTGAAATGCCAATTTGTATTGCATGTAAGCTGAATGCTCTGTAAAAAATGCTTAGATGCAACATACAAACATGGAGTAAAAATAGAACATCGCGTGAAGGAATCCCCCTAGGGTTGTAGGAAGAACACAAACTCGGTGAAGAGTCTCATCACTTTGTCAGGGTTGTGGAAGATTCTTAACCCTTGCTAGCATCTCAATATCTTACAATGTGGAGACGAGGAACATTTCTTGAAGATGTGGCCTCTGATTGATGCTTTATCAAGTCTAGGCCAAGAGGCACCTATGAAGGAGAAGAGGATTTGTCTCCTCTTTGATCTCATTCTCTTATACCACCACTCTATCTCTGACGCCCTTTAGGGGTGGAAATAGGAAGGATATGGGATCCCTTGGTGGTTCTTATGCCACAAGTGGGTTTCAATCATAAGAATCAACATGTTCTTAACCTTTGGGAGAAACAAAATCTTATTGCTCCATGAATTCGAGCTATCAACACACGAGAGTCTCCATCTAGTTATTTATGGGTTTAGATTTATGCGTGGTATGAACTCAGGGGGTAGAAGGCCAAGGGAAAGGATGAGAATTGTGATTTTGGAGACATAGATGAGGCCTTCCCTTCTTTTTCTCAGCAATAGATCACCGAGGTTCAAGGTTCGATTCTCCTCCCAACAACGTCTGCTTAGCCATTATTGTCTTTGAATAATTGCTTCGCCAACATAGTTGTTTACTTATTAGTTAAGACGAAGTTGACCGATAGTGAGACTGCTTGCTTGCCTCATATTCTTTTCCCTCCAATGGAAAAAATACGTTATTTTACTTGAAGAATAAAGTGGAGGGTGATAAATTTTAGTAGGATGTTATTCATTGGACCCATTGTTGCAAGTACGAGCCTTGGTTTGGATTTTCTTTAAATTTTTCTCTCTTTATTCATGTTGCCCTTTTCTTTATTTCTTGAAACAATGACCTGCAAAGGTTGAATCATGTACACAAAATACCTCTTAACATACATTGAAATTCTCCACCATTGGAAAATATTTCTACTAAGCCCTCACAATTTTTTTTTGGGTGTATATAGATCTGTGTGGATATCATTGAAATTTGGTTTTCGGAAGAGCCCACTCTGCAACATATCATTTAGCTCTTCCATGATTATAGTTTTCGTTATGTGTATGTTGTTGTATGGGTTACAAAAACAAATCCTTGTTGTCAAATGTTGGAGTATGGGAAATTAATGTGGTTAGATTGATGGGAATCATCGTGGTGAACAAGCAAGTGATGTCTGATAAAGAATATAACTTCATATTCGATGAACAATTTTATATTAATTTCAATTAAAATATTCTTATGTAACTTCCAATAATATTTGTTAATGGGATTATGTGATGTTCTCCAAACGCATCACTCCAGATGCTTTATTATCAATGTTTGTTATTTTTTGGATTAAGTTTGTTATGCATAACATTTCTTCTTATTTAAATCATCTTCATACTTATATAACTTAAATAGACGAGGCAAGAAATCATTCAATTGCTCATGTCTTGAATATTCTAAGTGAAATTGTGTGGATATATTGATTACAATGAGAAATCCTAAATAGAACACTTGGGAGGTTGGTGCTTTAATAGTCATCTCAACTAGAAGGTTTTTCCTCATCCTTCTATGGATGAATTTCATACACACTTTGGATGGAATTCCAATCTTTAGAACTTGTCATTGGGACTTAATGAGTCATTACTACTGTAAATTGTTGAAGCAATGTCTCTCTTGTGCACTTTGGACCATGGAGCTCATTTGAATTGAATTGTAGCAATGACACATGAAAATGTCATGATACATAACAACCATATATTTCCTCCTACCCCAATAGTCCTTGGAATATTCTGTTTATATATCACCATTGTATTGTTATTAAAAGCTTGATTATAAACACTAATTGGGGTTGACTTAACTATGAATGGGAATCTCAAGACCCCCTACATCACATCCTTCCATTGTATGTGCATTCACATTTATCCCCATAAGAAGACTTTTAAAGTATTCATTTTCATCAAAAACAAATCTCTCGATCTTTGAACAACATAACCACACTATTCACTTTGGCATTCCCTTTCC
>SNQJ01S0060364.1:22884-34019 GCA_010110895.2 Picea sitchensis
CGAAGGTTCAAGCGAGGATTCAAGCTTAGCATCAGTGACAGGTATTTTCAAAAATTGTGAAGTGTTTACGTAAATTTAATATTTTTTTTTACCAAATTTTATTTACGCAAGTATGCACATAGCTTTGCAAATTATGAAAATTTGTATTCTTAAGAGCTTGTTGAAATTAAGTAAATTGGTACAGAAATTAAGTAAATTAGTAGATATTAGTCTCTTTTCAATTCTGGGTGTTACAGACATGTCTCAAAGTATCTAGTTGTGATGCTTTTGTGCATGTTCCCAAGGAAAAGAGGAGCAAGATGGACAAGAAGGAACTCAAATTTATTTTCATTGGATATAAAGAAGGAATGAAAGGATACAAACTCTGGGATCCTGCATCAAGGAGAACAATGTACAGTTGAGATGTGGTCTTCATAGAAGTGAGAGGTAAGTATGAGCCTAAAGAATCTATTCAGATTGAGAAGAATCTTGATATAGTGTGGTTTGAACTGAGGAATGAAGAATATGATTTAGATGAGTTGACTGAATATAAGGAAGAGGTGGAACAACTAACTCTTTTGGTAAGGAGTTCAAAAAGAATAACAAAACTAGTCGAAATGTATATTTCACACGACTTTCGTTCCACATTTGTGCTAACTACCATCGATGATGAGCCCAAGTCGGTCGGTGAGGAAATCGAATCGGCAAAGGGTAAACTATGGAAGGACACCATGGTTGAAGAGATGGAATCCTTGCACAAGAATGAAACACAAGATTTAGTCAAGTTACCTAGTGTAATAAATCTCATCGGTAGCAAGTGGGTATTCAAGAAGAATATGAATGCCACAGGACTAGTTGAGAAGTTCAAAGCTCGATTGGAAGCGAAAGGTTATTCCCAAGTCGAGGGAGTCGACTTCGATGATATTTTTTCCCTTGTTCCAAGACTAACTTCCATTATAGTACTAATGTCTCTGGTTGTAGCATTCGATATAGAAATAAAATAGATGGATTTGAGGACAACATTCCTACATGGGGACCTGGAAGAATAAATCTAAATGAAACAACCTAAAGGATTTGTAGTAAAGGGGAAGCAAAATTTGGTGTACAAACTGAAAAGATCCCTTTATGGTCTAAAACAATCGCCAAGAATGTGGTACCATAATTTTGACACATACATCCTTAGTTTTGGATTTGTGAGAAGAAAATATGATCACTGCATATATTCCAAGGAAGAATGTAGGATTTTCATATATGTAGCTTTGTATGTCGATGACATGTTTCTTATTGGAAACAACATGGATGCAATATAGGAGGTGAAGAATAAACTATCCTCCAAGTTTGACATGAAGGATCTCGATGCAACTAACTTCATTCTGAGAATGGCTATTAAGAGAGATCGAGATGGTAGAAATATTTGGTTGAATCAAATGAAGTATATTGAAACAGTTCTAAAATGGTTCAACATGCAAGATTGCAAATTGGTGAAGGTTCCAATTTCTATGGGAGAAATTCTTATTGTTGAACAATGTCCAAAGACATAAGAATAAATAGAGGACATGGCACATGTTCCCTATGCAAGTGTTGTTGGTAGTTTAATGTATGGGATGGTCTGCACTTGACCAGACATTTCCCATGCAGTGGGAGTGTTGAGCAGGTACATGCAGTGGGAGTGTTGAGAAGGTACATGTCGACACCTGAAAAGGAGCACTGGATAATTGTCAAGAGAGTATTCATGTATTTGTGTGGCATGAAGGACTATGATATATGCTACGAAGGAAGACCTAGAGGTGGCAGTGGTAAAGTAAATGTACATGGCTTTTTCAATTCCGATTGGGTTGGAGATCTGGATCGACGGAGGTCGACCAACGGATATGTATTCAAGATGTTTGGTGGAGAAATAAGTTGGATGAGTAAGTGACAGGCGGTTGTATCCTTGTCAAAAAAATAAGTTGAATACATGGCAACCACTCATGGAAGTAAATAAGTGGTATGGCTGCAAAGGTTTTGTTTAGGAGTCAGGTTTGAGCAGAGAGCTATGAAGGTGAGTTGGGATAGTCAAAGTGTACTATTTCTAGAAAAGAACCTTTCTTATCATTCAAAGAATAAGCACATTGATGTACAATATGATTTCATAAGAGATATGGTGGAAAGTAAAAAGGTGCTACTGGAGAAAGTAGACACATTGGAAAACATATCAAACTCATTGACCAAGTATGTGAGTTTTGTGAAGTTCTCTTAGTGCAGAGAGGCAATGGGAATTACTACCCTGGGTCTGTGAATGAAATTTTAGGAATCTCCTGTTTCAGCAAAGAAAACAACAAGTGGGAGAATGTTTGGTGTCTATATTCTTTGTAGTGAAATTTTAGTTGAGGTAGATCAACTGATAGTAGAAGGTCGAGGTGGATCGACAATAGTTAAGGTCAAGGTGGATTGAAAGCAAGTTGATCAGGTCGCAAGAGTCAATTAGGTAAATTCAAATTTAAATATATCTACGACAAGTCAACCAACAATATTTCTAAGTGTGGGCATGAGACGACCGACTAGAGACCAAATTCAGGTAATCGACTAGTAATTCGACTTGGAGTCGAATGTAACAAAATCTCAGGATTTGTAGTATTTGTATCCAATGATATGCATGGATATGTAACCATTTTTGGAAACCAATATTTAGGTTTTTTCCTTTTTTAAATCCTATAAAGAGGTGTGTTGTAAGGTTGTAAAGGATAATGCATGTGTAAATTGTAGGTTTTTGGTCATGTAGATGTAAGTTGGATTGGCTATAGGGTTGTTCTTGCATAGGAAAGAGGGTATGATTTCGATTTTGTCTTAGGTGTGGACCAAGGTTAGACATGTAACATTTTATTCAAATTGAATAATACAACAAGAGGGAAGAGCGCTCAAAGGAATGTTTGTTTTCCCGATTAAGGGTTTCCAGGGTAAACTATCAGTGTACTATGTGATTGCTTGTGTCATTTGCATTCTTGATTAAATGTTTCTTCTCTTCTACTAGGATTAGTGTGGAAGTGTCTCTCATTTCTTGACAATAATCATTAGGGAATTGAAATTGGGTGGGGATGATAACAATCATTTATGCCAACCATTCAAGCTAATCTCAATTGACAAAGATACCAAAAAATACATGAAACAAGACATCAACATTCACCAACTCATATGTCTGTCAAAGCATGCATTTAATAGTGTCCACAAACCAACAAACCAACAACATTATTAGAGAGAATTATCAACACATTGATTCGTTTGCAAGTAAAATATCAACCACTTATTAGACCTTGAAACGACAAATTTTCCAGCACTTAAAGATTAACTTATATGGAAATGATTAATGAATCACATAAGTGGTCATTTGAAATTGATCATTGACCCATTGGACGTGTGATGGTGAAGAAGTTCTTTCTTCTTACCTTTTTTTCTCTTATATTTTCCAGCGTAATAACAAGCACACAACACAACTCATAACATTTAAGGGATCATTTTCATTGAAGTGGTTAAATTGAAGTTTTCAATGTTTTATTTGTCTTTGATTCTCAAGAAATAAGCTTGAAATTAATCAGTGATTCTCTCAAGAAATAAGATTGATATTAATCAGTGAGTCATTTTTCAATCCACGGGAAATATTTTCCTTCCACAATCATTAATAGAGTGGGATAAATTCATTAAGATGACAATGGGTAGCTTGTCTAAGAGTTGCCTTTAAGTTTTTTTTGTTGAAATTATGGTTCCGTTTTTTGAAGATAGCAATTATAGTGAACATATTTAATAATGGGTGATGAAAGTTAAAAATAATGGAATTTAAAATTAAGGTTTCTAATTTTTGTGAGAGATGGTAGGGCCTTTTTTTATCAAAATAAATTAAACCTAGATCCTAAGAACATGAATCATGCCACAAAAAAATCCTTTTAATTATCAAACGGATTTTGTAGTGAAGACATTTTCTTTTAAGAAGAAAAATAATGGAAAACACACAATGCAATGGTTTTCATATGCTTCAACTTATAAAGTATTTATGAAAGGTTCCAAGTTTAAATACTTCATTTGAGTTGTGTGGCATAATGTGGTTATAGTTTCAATACGTTTGTGGGTGTAACTTTCATTTATCTTCTTTTTTTTAGATCTAGGGGAATCAATAACTCGTTGGGATTACCTGGGCCAGGCTCATATTCAAATCCGATTGGCTGCCACTATAAACCATAGGCTAGTGACAACCACCCGCAAACCAATGCCTAGCATGAAACTTATGACTCAGCAAGGACCGAGACATCTAAAGACACACCCATGAGGGGAACCTATCCTTCTATCCTTATCACAATGAGCCAACATCACATCGATGAAGTACACAACACCTCTAGCGATGATGGCACCCTTTGCAGTTCGATCATGGAAATTTGTGTAATGTGTGCAACATTTTGAATTTACCCCTACAAATGTTGCTCTACATTTAATTGTTTGGTAATTTTTCTCCAAATTCATTGTCTATCATACTTAGAGAATTTTGTTAGTTTTTTTTCCAAGAAAAAATACTTATATTTGCGATTTCAAGTATGAAATAAAAATATACATGGGTGAGCGAGAGATTTGATATAACAAAAACAATGAGACTTCTCAGTCCTCCTCAAGACAATTCACAAAATATTACAGTCATCCAATTCTACAAGCTTCAAAACATGACTTTTATATTATATAGGAATTATCATAATATCAATTTCTGCAAACAAAACCATGCCAAAAAAGGTATGAATGAGCTCTTACACCTTCATTATTCAACAAACTCAAAAGAGGTTTTGAGAATTCCCTGGGAAACTTTATTCCCATTAAATTCTTGAGACAAAAGAAAACCTTCATGCTATGCCAAAGCATCTTTGGAGAGTCCATCTGCCATAGAGTTAAATTCTTTGTATAGGTGTTCAATGGATAATATATCAAAGCACGACCATGCCTCTCTAATTATGTTAAGTAGTGGAGACAATACAAAGTTATTGATTTGACTTTTCCCATTAAATCAATCCACCACCAATTTTGAATCTCCTAGCACTTATAAAGATATGATATCTTTTTCTAACACANCAAAGCACGACCATGCCTCTCTAATTATGTTAAGTAGTGGAGACAATACAAAGTTATTGATTTGACTTTTCCCATTAAATCAATCCACCACCAATTTTGAATCTCCTAGCACTTATAAAGATATGATATCTTTTTCTAACACAAATTTTGACAAAATCCAGAAAGAGAAAAGGTTTTCCTTGTTATTTGTAAAATTTCTTTGCATTTTGTTTTTGGTTTTCTTCAATGTGTTTACGGTGGTGTTGGCTTTGAAAAACTAGTCAAAACACTATTATGCATTTCATTATTTCATATTTTTGTTTGGGTTCTTTTTCCAACATCCCACTTTGCAAATCCTATGGGTAATTCTACCATGATACCTTGTTCAAATCTTGCTTTAGTATTTTGTTTCTAGTGATCTTCTTTCAATGTGTTTACATTGGCATTGGCTTTGCAAAAGTTTCTTATAAACGTTGCTTTGCATTTCATTGTTTGATAATTATTCTATGGTGCCTGGTTCACCCCTACTATGCACATTCTAATATTAATTATGTTAGATACCTAATCATTTAGATTATAGTATATTGTACATATTATTGTAAATATTTTATTTATAGAAATATGAAGAGTCATATGGAAGACTCATTAAACCTCTTAAAAGATAGAACACAAAATAATAACTCAAATATATATGACTCGCATTGATGAAACTAAAATTATACAAGAGTTATTCTAAACCTATGAGTAATAGTGGTATTAAACTAATGTTATTTTTATATAACTCCTATTTTGAAAAGACTAGGGATGCTTCCACCCTGTGCAAGGCTCTACACCTTGAACGTCATGAGCTTGTTGCTGGAAAACATTGTTGGGATTCGAACTATAGACCTCTGTGAAGGATGCAGGGGAGTGCTTCAAAAAACAATGAACATACACTACACGAGTTTCACCACTGTGTAACAACACCTATAAGATACAACCATGTGTTTCAACATGTGTTTTTGCACAACATCTGTAAGCTACAACCAGGTGTTTCAACAACGTGTTTCAGCAAATAATAAAAGCCTATTACAACAAAAGAAATTAAGTGAATCACTCCTTCATCATATACTAAAATCAATACTCTTGTCTACAACAATCTTTTCAACGTGTGTTTCAGCAGTGTAAAATGGATTTACAACAAAATAGAGTTATAACAGAAATAGGGCAATTATAATAACAAACTAAAAACTTAGATTCCAACAATAAAATAACTCCAATGAAACATTCCGTACAATAGTAAATTCACCTAGTACTTCTGTACTAAAAACTTAATAAGATTCTACAACAAAACACTGCACAACATAAGGATTTCACTGAAGTTTTCAAACAGAAAAAAGAGTATGCATGCTACAGAAAAATAAATTACTCTGTAACAAATCTGAACATTAACATGAGTTTACAAACTCAGATTCAAATAGAAATGGAGTATAAAATCTCCTGTTAACACTCTCAAAATTTCATTATCAATTTTCTCTCTATCTCTTTTTAAAATCAAAATTACATGGATATATATACAAATTCTTAGTCAGTTAACTTTCCCCTTCGCTATACCTAAGTTGAATTTAGATTTTCCAGAACATAAATTATTCATTTCCCCTTTGAAATTCAATCAACCAAAAATGAAACGATGTGGCAGTGATGATCATTAAATGAATAAGTTGGTTAAGGAGGTGATAATAAATTTCTAGGCGGTGGTATCTCTTCAAAATTTGATTGGTTGAGATAAGTCATCTTTTAGGCAGTGGAATGATTAATTTTCTGACACTCTCCCCCTTAATCGTTTCACCCAAAAAAAAAAAAAAATTGCTATATTACAGTTCACAAACCATATTGTTCTTTCTCTGAATTTCAAATAATTCCTTGGGCAAGGGCTTTGTAAACATGTCTGCAAATTGATCTTCAAATTTGCAAAACTCTACAAAATTTTTATCATTGTTTATCAGCTCAAGAATAAAATGATATTGTGTATCAATATGCTTGGTTTTCTTGTGGAAAACGTGATTACATGACAATGCAATAGATGATTTATTGTCATAGAAAATATGAGTTGGTTCTTGTTGTTCATGCAACAACTCAGTCACAATCCTTCTCAAAGTCTGGCATGCATATGTTGTTGTTGCAACATACTCTGCCTTAGAAGATGATAAATTCACAATGGGATGCTTCTTTGAAGCCCAAGCTACAACTCCTGATCCAAAGCTAAACACATATCCTGATGTGCTCTTCCTGTCATCTACACTACCTTCAAAATTACTATCAGTATATCCATTCAATTTAAAATATGAATCTGATATGTACAAGAGACAATAATTAGGTGTTCCAACAACATATCTTAGGTCATTTTTCCTGCTTTCCAATGGGTACTCTTCGGAGTCTCTATAGATCTAGAAATAAAACTTACAACAAACATAATATTAGGCTTTGTTGCTGTCAAATACATAAGGCTTCCAACCATTCTTTTATACAGAGTCAGATCAACACATGACCCCTCATCCTTCTTACTAGGTTTTGTTCCAGTTGCAATTGGTGTTACAACTAGTTTACAATTCACCATCCCGAACCATTTCAATATGTCCTTTGCATACTTGGTTTGACAAATAAACATACCATCTTCAGATTGATTTACTTCAATGCCTAGAAAATACTTCATCATTCATAAATCAGTCATTTCAAACTCAGTTTTCATGGCTTTCTTAAACTCATCTACTGAAATATTTTCGGTGAAAATCAAATCATCAACATATAAGCATACAATCAAGAGTTTACCTTCCTGATTTACCTTTATATATAGAATTGGCTCAACTGGACTCTTGTTGAATCCTTCACTATTCAAGTATTCATCAATTATGTTGTATCATACTATGGGTGTTTGTTTCAATCCATAAAAATGCTTTCTTTAACCTGTAGACCTTACTTTCTTTTCCATCAATCTTGTATCCTCGAGTTTATTTCACATAAACCTCTTCTTCCAGAAAACCATTTTAAAATGTAGATTTTAGATCCATTTGGTACATACACCATTTATTTTGTGCAACAATGGCTAATACCATTCATATTGTATCAAGCCTGGCTACAGGTGCAAAATTTTCATTATAATCAATACCAATTTGTTGACTGGACCCCTGAGATACAAGCCTTTCCTTGTGCTTCTCAACTTCACCTTCAACATTTAACTTAGTCTTGTAAATACATTTAACACCTATACAATTTTTATCTCCAGGCAAATCTACAAGTTCCTAAGTATTATTCCTTTCTATGGAATCAATTTCTTTATGCATGGGTTCTACCCATACTTCTTTCTTAACAACATCATCAAAATTTATAGGATCATATGCAATCAAAGCAAAATTTGAAACTTGATAGATCTACTTCATCATTTTTCTCATACAGTTCTCTTAAACTTCTATCCTTTTGACCTCTAATTATGTTTCTTAATGAAGATAAAGTAGGATTTGATTCATCACTAACCTATGATCATGTTTGTTGTCCACGATGACTTGATGGCTCACCACGCTCATATGTTATGGGTGTTCTTATTGTGATGGGATGACCCCTGGTGAATTTCTTACAGGAGTTCTTGTTGCATGTGTATGTGACTGTGGAGTCAATTTTCCACCCTGTACAACCTGCTCATCTCCATCATCATGTTCATGAGATATTTCAGCTCCCCCTGAAACAATTTTATCAATTCTACCATCCCAAGCCTCTTCTTATTTATTGATAACATATTTCTTGGTGATGGGATGATAAAGTCTATATACCTTAGAATCCTCACTATATACAACAAAGACACATTTCTCACTTCTATCATCCAAGTTTCTCCTCATGTGTTCAAGTACATGTGCATAAGCAACACACCCAAAAAACCTAAAATGAGATACGTTGTTATTCTTACCACTCCAAGCTTCCCGGGGAACTTGGTTCTTTACACTCTTAGTTGGACTTCTGTTCAGAATATATATTAAACAAATGACTGCATCACCCCAATATTCATTTGGAAGATGCTCCTCCTTCAAAATACTTCGAGCCATATTCATAATGGTTCGATTCTTCCTTTCAGCTACTCCATTCTGTTGTGGATTATAACGAGTAATAAATTGTCTCTTGATTCCATGATACTGACAAAAATCTATGAAATCAATTAGCATATACTCACCTCCTCTGTATGATCTCAAGGATTTAATATATTTTTCACTCTCCTTTTCAACCATAACTTTAAACCTCTTAAATATATCAAAAGCTTCAGACTTTTTCTTCAACAAATAAACCCAAGTTTTTTGATTGAAATCATCAATAAAAGTCATAAAATAGACATTAACAGTTAATGAATATGTTTTCATCGGTCCACATAAGTTTGTATGAACAAGTTCCAATGGATCTTTAGCCCTATACAACACTCCAGAAATAAATTTATCCCTGTGATGCTTTGCAAGTATGCAACTCTTACACAAGTTGCCTAGTTGTTGAATATTGGGCAAGCCCTTCACCATTGCTTCTTCTGCAACAAATCTAGACCTCCAAAATGTAAACAGCCATATTGCAAATTCCATAACCATGACTCATTCAAACCTTTAGCTTTATAAGCATTCAAAGAGTCAGTCAGATAATTTCTCATAATAAGTGGAAACATTCTATTCTTTATCATCTGTACTCTGGCAATCAACTGCTTACTTGGATACTTATCATAAATTGTACACACCTTGTTATTGAAGAACACTCTGTACTTTTTCTCTATTAGTTGTCCAACACATAACATATTTCATTTCATACTAGGTGCATAATAAACATCATCTATTTTCTTCTTTTATCATTCTTAGTATAAACAACAATCACACCTTTACCATTAACTCTTAACTTACAATGATTACCCAACTTTACTTCATACTGAATATTGGTATCTAAACTGAAAAACAAGCTTTTATTTCCAGTCATGTGATTTCTACATCCGCTATCCAAAAACCAAACATCATTTGAACTTTCCTGGGTGACATTACAAGTCAGAAACACAGGATTTTGATCATCCTCTGACTCCTCTGTCATCTGTGTTGACTGCTTTCCAACATCTACTTGCTTCTTCCAACACTTGTTAGCATAATGTCCAAATTTATTACAATAGCATTGTACCTTAGATTTATCATACCTTTGATTTCCTTGATCCTAGGATCTTTTGCTACCCCCCTTAAACTAGGAGGATTTTGTTGAGTTTTCTCCTCAGATTCTGAATCATTTTTGTTGTCTTTTTGACCATCAAATCGACCCCTTCTTCCTTTGCAACTAGACCTTCCTTTGCCTCTGCCTCTAGTAACATGCATCCGAGATTTGAAGGAATTCTCTAATGAATTATCATATCTAGACATCCTGGATTCATGAGCAATCAGAGAACCAGTTAATTCATCAATATGCATAAGACTAATATCTTTAAATTCTTCTATGGGTACAACTACAAATTCAAACTTATTTGGTGAAGATCTGAGAACTTTCTCAACTACTCTCTTGTCTGAGAGGTCTTCACCATACTATCTTAGCTGATTCACAACATTCATTACTTGAGTAATGAAACTATCAACTGACTTGTTGTCCTTCATCTTCAAATTTTCAAAGTCTCTTCTCAAATTCTGAACCTTGACAGTCTTCACCTTGGATACACCTTGATAGTTAGTTTTAAGAATATCCCAAGCTTGCTTTGAATACACTGCACTTGACACCTTTGGAAATATGGTTTCAGTTAGACCTTGTTGAGTAAGACCGAGGGTTTTGTTGTCTTTCTTTCTGTTCTCCTTCAACAAAATCCGCTCAGCATTTGTCAGAGCCATTTCTGTTGCTTGGTCAACAAGCTCTGGATAACCAACAGTAACAAACTCCCAAAGATTTTGAGAATGTAGAATTGTTCTCATTTTGATAAACCAAGAATCATAATTTCTTTCAGTCAAAACAAGAATCTGTGGTTGAGCCAAATTATTGTTTGTAGTCATTTCAAATCAAATTCCAAATCACTATATTAAGTTACAACAAGGAACTAGAAATATTACTATCTCTGATACCACAATTGAAGG
>SNQJ01S0060364.1:38310-56754 GCA_010110895.2 Picea sitchensis
AAGGCTCAAGTATCTGTATTTAGTTCTAACTATATATAGTACATTTCATTTTATAGGGAGGAATCCGAGGGAAAATTGAAAGGAATTCTTGGTTACACAGAGGACGCTGTGGTATCTACAGATTTCATTGGTGACAGTCGGTATGTTGCAAATTTGTCCAACATTCTATTCGTTTCTTTTCTACTCTCGCTATGTTTTAGTTGTGATATTGGCTGTTATCTTGTTTATCGCTGTAGATCAAGCATATTTGATGCGCAGGCAGGCATAGCACTGAGTGAAAATTTTGTGAAATTAGTGTCATGGTATGACAACGAATGGGGATACAGGTGAGAATTAAACTAGCAGTACTTCTGATGTATGCTCAATGGATTTCTGAATTTTCAACCGTATAACTGCAATGCTTGCGATATTAATTTGATCTCTTTGATTCTCTGTTTTGCAGTACACGAGTGATAGATCTGATCGTCCATATGGCTTCTACTCACTAAGTTATAATAGCTGTTCTTAGTCCATGTCTTCGAATTTTATTTCGATAGATGAATTGGAGATCGTGATGATGGTTCGCAGAGAATTATCTGCTTTTAAATAAAAATAAAGAACTTGGATAGATGATATCATTATCATTATATGTAATAATGAAATGCAGGCCTTCCATGGTCTTGGTTCACGGATAAAGAATGTGTTATAAATTTTGGAAAATATATTGGAGGATATATAAATGGCTGTGTACTTATTTGGGGTTCATACAATGTGGATTTCGCGTCTGGTTTAGGTTCAATGAAGGTGAAAGATTTTGATTTTGATGTGCATTAACAAGCATAATAAGAAAATAAAAAAATCCTGATTTTGTTTGTTTCCATTAGTTGCATATAATGGTAGCCAATAGCTATGTGGATGTGAACATTAACGATCGTATCCAATTGTTTAGTAGACCAGAACAAGAATATCAGTTGCGCAGTTTTACATTTCTCTTCCTTTCAGGACATTCTAAATTTGATGTTGAATTTGGACAATTGACTTCTGTGAAAAGGACGGCCCAAATTGTCTTGTGTGGGGTTGTGGTTCTGTTTTTTGAAGGAGGGAATTTTAAGGTGAAAAGGCAGGTGGGAATTCTAGTGAACAGACTTAACAATGGGTGATGGACCCTAAAAGTAGGGTTTGGATTTTTTGTGAGAGATGGTAGGGCAATCAAATAGTGTCCACATATATCTTATGTAATAGATGTAGCCTCAGAGTTTAAATATTTGGTTTACTATGATGTCCCTTCCTTGTTAAGATAATTTTAACCTTTATCAGAAGCATGAATTATAGATTTTATTTTATAATACTGATATAAAGTAAGCGCTGATTAAAAAACATGAATTATGCAAGCAAAATTTACACTCAATCTTGATTCTGAATGAACTATGTGAAGGAAAAAGTTTCTATTTTATATTAAGATAAATCAAACTTGTGTATTAAGATAAACATTGATTTGAAGCATTATTATTTGAGATGAAACAAACCTTTATTCGAGGAACACGAATCAAAATAAATCAACCGTGGAACCTAGAAATGGGAAAGGTTAAGATCAGTCAACGTTTCGTCTTACGAGTATAAATTATGTGAAGGAAAGGTTTTTAATTTTTTTTAAATACATCAAACGTAGATCCTAAGAACCTGAATTATGCCAGCTTATCAAACGGATTTCATAGCGAATAAAAATAATTCCTTATTTGTGTGGGTGTGGCTTTTTGACTTTTACATTACACTATAGGGTGGTAGAGCTAATGTTACATATGCAGGGTTGAAAACATTATTAGCATAGTTTTGATGTGGGGGAAAGGAAACACTTAAGTGAATTGGGGACTTAAGTGAATTGGGGGTTAAGTTGTTTAAAGACCATAGAATTTTATCTTTGGATGAAAAATGAATACTTCACAAGGTCTATCTTCGTTCTACATCTGGCAAAATATTTTAAATAATTGTATAACTCCAAAGTTGAATCGTTGCACAACTGCATGCCCACCTAAAATAATTCATATAGTCTACAAGATACCGTGTACAAGAAACAATATACACTCATACAATCTAAGAGTTGTGGCAAGCATTGCAGCGTATTCAATAGTTTGGAGTTGGTGAAGTATCATATAAATTATAATTGGACAAGTTATAATCTCATCCTTGGAGTTGGTGAAGTATCATATAAATTATAATTGGACAAGTTATAATCTCATCCTATCACGTTGTTAGGAGTCATGAAGTATCATATAAATTATAATTTGACATAAAATATGATATCAAAATATATTTTATAAAAGAAAACAATTATTATTATTTATTTGATTTGTGACATCCCCGACTTGTTGTCTTGATCAATAGGTTGGGCATAAGTGGATTTAGAAAACAACATCGATTTGACATGGTCATACTTTATTTCCTTCCCAATAGGTGGGCTCAGAGAAATAAGTTAGTGTGATCGCGACGTCACTGAAGTTGGGGTGCGACCACTGAGCCCACCTACTCAATATGGTTGGCCATCAAGTAGTATGAATTCCTCCTTTGATTCTCAGAACTTTATACTACTCTATTCAATTTAATATCACTATGTCATCTTAGTTGAAGCAATTTCGCCCAAGCGAATATTTATTTTCTCCTTGTCTTGATTGCTACACTGGTTGTTTGTGTGATATGTAAACATAGCATACTTGTTTTCTTATTCACTTATTTGCCAATCATGCATGTATTTCCAGTTTTTTTTCCATTCTTTAATTTAAACCAGATAAACATAGCGTGGAAACAAACATAGAACTCTATCATAGTGTCATTCCGATTGTACAAGGACAACTTTTTGAACATTTATTTGGTGTTATTTGGTGGTCTCTGGAATTGCATGCTTATCACCTAATACTAAAAACAGAGTCATATGCTTAAATATTCATACTTAGAAAACTGTTCAAGAGAGCCAGATGGGTGTTCACACAACGTGACTATTTTTTTTACACTCAGAGAGTACCCTGATCCAAGAGCAAGAAGGAATAGAGTAGACACCTCCCCCTCCTATCACTCCACAAAAAATTTGGATGCTTGGGCATCTACCCACTATTCATTGGCCTAGGGCTGGAGAAAGAAATGGAAATCTTGGAGATCAAGAAGAGGTGAACTTGCTCGGTGTAGATACTACTTGAGATGAAGATGTAGTATTTCTTTTGGGAATTCACACTCATTCCTCTCTGCAAATATATCTTCTCCGTCTTGGCTACAGATGTCAATGGTGAAGGTATGCGTTGCACTTATCTCTGTCCATGGTCAGGTTCGAGTCTTGTAGATTGTTCTGATTTTTTTTTTTCTTTTTCTACAATGGTAGAGAAACTACCATAGAAAACACATATTCTCTTGAAATGTTTTTTTTTGTATTTCATCTTTCAACCCATTAGTCCATAGTTGTGTACCGAGGGAAGACCCTACTCACATGTAATAGTATGAATTCCTCCCATGATTATGAGAACTTATATACTACTCTATTCAATTAAATATCACCTATGTCATCTTAGATGAAGCGATCTCGGCCAAGAAAATATTTATTTTCTCCTTGTCTTTATTGCTGCATTTGTTGTTTGTGCAATCTGTAAACACAACATACTTTCTTTCTTACTCACTTATTTTCCAATCATGCGTGTATTTCCAGTATTTTTTTCCATTCTTTACTTGAAACCAGATAAACATAGCATGGAAACAAACATAAAACTATTTCATAGTGTCATTCATATTATAGAAGAAGGACAATTTTTGAACATTTATTTGGTGGTCTCTAGAATTGCATGCTTATCACCTAATACTAAAAAAAGGGTCACATGTTGATGCTCGTAGATAGTTTTTATCAACTTGATGCTACACATGTCCAAAAACTATAGAAAATCCCTCCTAGATGCTCATATGTTCATACTTAGAAAACTGTTTAAGAGAGATATTTGTACTTAGAAAGCCATTCAAGCGAGCCATATGGGTGTTCACATAGAGAGACTATTTTTTGACATTGCAGAGACTATCATGATCCAAGAGCAAGAAGGAATAGAGTAGGAACCTTCCCCTCCTATCGCTCCACAAAATTTATGGATCCTTGGGAATCTACTTGCTATTCATTGGCCTGGGGAAGGAGAAGGCAATAGAAATCTTGGAGATCATGAAGAGGTGAACTTTCCCAGTACAGATGCTACTCGAGATGAAGGTGTAGTATTTCTTGTGGACATTCACGCTCGTTTCTCTCTGCAAATATATATTCTTCATCTTGGCTGTAGATGACAATGGTAAAGGGATGTGTTGCATTTATCTGTGCCCTTGGTCAGGTTCAATTTCTGTAGAGTGCTCTGATTGTTTTTTTCTTTTTTTTTGCAATGGTAGAGCATCTCCCATAGAAAACAAATATTCTCTTGAAACGTCTATTGTTATCCTCCATCCTTTGACTTGTTATTCCATATTTGTGTACCTTGTAGAGAGGGATGAACCTACTCAAATGTAATAATGCGCATTTTAATTTGGCATTGGGACATAGTACCTCATTACATAGGTCCATTTGCAAAGGTCACTTTATTTTTCTCATGTATTTGAAGCATGGAGGATGCATCCATTAAGGAAAATTTATGACTCAAAATGAGTTCATAAAAAGGAAGAGAGCTCTTACCATTTTCAAAGCTTTTGAGCACCGTGGAGTCCAAATTTTGTGGCTGCTCTGGTGATACAAAGCTCCATTACTAAGGGTGCAATTCGATTGTTGAAAATTCTTGCATGATAGTGGCCATTCCTCCATGATGTGCACAAGCCATGGCCTGCAATTGTAAAGAGTTGTTTGTAATTGAGGATTTTACCCTCTGGATTAAAGAGAAATGAATGGAATGGAATTTGGAAGAGAGGAATGAAGGTTGAGGTTTGATGGGTGTGTACATCTTGGAAAACCGCCTAGGTCGCACTGAAATGTGTCAATGTCAAAGAAAAGAGTAGAGAAGCCCAGGATGAATAAGAAACATGGAAGCCACCGCATATTTAACACTCACAATTTGGAGTCTCTAAAAAATACACATGGGGAGATTGCAACTTGGAGGTAGTGAAAAAATAGACATGGGAGAGAGAATATTGATTGATTTCCATATGAAAAATTCTTCTAGGCCTTTGACATATGATGAAGGCCTCTACAGGAACCTCCCCTTAAAGAACACCTTCAGTGTAATAAATTGGGAAATTTCCAACAAAGGTGAAAATCGTTTTCCCTTTAGCCTACACCTACCAAGGCCACTTGACACAATCATTGAATGGTAACATTTTTAAATGGGTTCTAACATGATTTTATAAGTTAAATCCAACCAATTTGATTATGAGAACTAAACCACTTGCTAAAAAAAAAAAAAAAAAATTGTGAACTTCCCGAAGCCCTCATGAGATGCAATGAATGACACATTAAAATTAAAATGAATTCCAAAGGAAATGAAATGAACTCGAGACTATAAAATTTTGATTCAAAGTATATTATTGAAAGCAAGTTAATTCTTAGCTTACTTTTAAGATAAAAGTTTCATATTTCTCCATGAACTTTCGATTTTGCAGATGTTGAAAAGTGTCTTGGAATTACATGGCTTCATACCACAAGGAATATTTTATCTAGAACCCTAACTTTGTTAACTATAATCAAAAGGTTATATTGGTTTTCTATAAGAATGCACATGGAATGGAATGAAAACAAAACATTTCCTTTCTCTATATCTTCAATGTCTTTCTTTTTTCATCTATCTTTCATTTTCTCTATGAAATTTAATTTAGGTTTTAACAATTGATCTAATTCTTGTTATAGTTATGGTGTAAAGGATCAACTCTTTTCTTTCGTTATCGTATAAGAGGGTCAAGTGATTCTCATGATTAGGTTATCTTCAAACACATTGAATAATGAAAGTTCTTGTCAACTGAATACATTGTATATCAATAAATGCTTATTAGAATATAAAATAAGAAAATTCAAAGATATATATGTGTGTGTGTTTTATTCCTTAATATAAAAACAAAGTGTATTGTGATTAATTTCATAGATAAATTCTATGAACTTAACATGAAGTTTGGATACAACAAATATAAAGTAAAACTAGCATACCCCCGAAGCAGGGGAAAGGAAACAACGAAGTGAATTGGGGGTGGTGATGTTGTTTGAAGACCGTGGGTTTTGTGTTTGGGAGGATTTAAAGCAATCTAACCATAGATAATTAAAGTTTAAAGTTTTGGACTGGTGATTTAGATCCCTATTCTTAGTTCATCAAATGCATCTAATAAAGCCTATACAACCTTTGTGTGAAATTGAGTGAATCAACATATTTGGATTTGCAACGAACATAAGAAACAAACTGATCATGAAAACAAAATAATTTAGAGAAAAAAAATTATATTATAATATTGAATGATAAAAACTCACACAGTCTTCTAAGACCCACGGTGACTTGTGCTCGGGTCGCCCCCAGTAGCAATCTTAGAAAAACCTCGTTATTAATCTACCTCTCCATTGCTTGAACTTTTATCACCAACCCATTAGCATGAATATTATTTTGGGGAGCAAGGTCTAACTATATTCTCAATGTTCAACATCAGGGAAAAAATTGGATTCAATGGTAGAAAGATGATATTCCGAAAAAAACATCATTTATGTGTGATTTTTGTTAATTGTAAGGAAAACAAATATGAGTGGGTGACCTCAAAAGAATATTTTATGGTATAGTTTCTAAAGTAAATTCATATTAAAGAATCAAACCTAAACAAGCCATAACTCAACCTATCGTAACATTTAATTTGTATGATTTAAAGTTGGAGTCCACTCACTCTCACTCATTAATGGATTCCAACGAAAATAGGTGCAATTAGAGATCTCTAGAACCTTCACAATCTCTTCCAACTCATGGCCCATCCAAGTTTCAAAAATTATATTAATAAATGCTTCTCAATACTGTCAATTGTTTGGATGGGAATTTAATACTTTTGGTTGGGCACTATGTTTTTTCTCACATCAAGTTTTTTTAAAAATGTTAAAGGGATTAAAATTTCACTCAATTTCAATTATAAATTTGCAATAAACAGAACAACGTTTTAAACTTACATTTCAGAAACTAAACAGAACAACGTTTTAAACTTACATTTCATAAACTCTTCTGCCCAAAGATTTATAATTACAATGAGTTCCTTGCCCCACAAAAGAGTTGTAATTACAATGGATTTTTTGCCATAGGGCATAGACGCAAGGATCATAACTCCAATTATAGTTCCACTAATTTAACTATAATAAATTTAGTGTAGTGTCCATGTTTTTTAATTTAAACATCAAATAATTAATCAAACATAAACTGTAACAGTACTTGATTTCAAACAATTCAATAATTCCTTTTTATAGAAGCACATACGCATTTTAAATTTAACAATGAATATTAAAATTTTATAACAGAATAAAAACAAACACATAATTTTAAATACCTGGTTCTGATGCTAATTCACCTTGTTGCCTTGCTGTTGCCTTCCTACTGCCTGATGCACTGACCAACACTGCCCAAACCTACTATCCTCCTTGCCAACTAGGACAACTACCTAGCTCCAGGATATCATATGGATATCCTGGCCCCCATGCCCAAAATCTCCAGCAAACCGGTGCCTCTGAACTGATCCAATCCGACTCACATTTATCTTAAAATCCGATAATGGGATTGCCCTGCAGGCAGTCAATCAGGCTCCCAGGCTCAACTTCCCCTCTGCGCAAATCTAGAGAGCCCCCAAAAAATCAAATCCCCCAATCTCCCATAGAATCCCCTTGAACTTCTCCTCCCCCCTCCATATCCTTCCTTCACCGCCTCATGCATTTACTTCCTTATCCACCCATTTGTGCCTTAGCCTCCATAATTAATTTGGAAGGATCAATATCCCTATTAATTTAATACCCATGTTAATGAATGTAACATGTAATTAATTAATCAAATTGCAACCATTAGTAGTGGTATTTAATTAGTATCATCATACCAATCGTTTTTAATTAATACCATATTAAGATAATTAATCCCCTAATTAATTTTTTACTTAATAATAATCCTTAAGCATTTATTCAACTAGGGGTTGTTACATACACCCACTAGGAAACTAGGTCCAGTTGAGGTATCTAATGGTACAAGGAAAAGAAACATGGTTCACACATTCATAACTCTGTTAATGACTTGTGCTCGGTAAGTAAGTCAGAAAACTCATACATACTAGTAATATGTACAAAGAAGTACAATGTGTACTTCAAGTACATACAAGTCGTTACATGTGTACTGTAATAAAACTATCATCCTTTAGTATTTATGTATGCATCCAATCAGGTCGACAGACTAGTCTTTTTATAAAGACAACAACCAATAAATTGTTTGAAATCCTTTAATTACAATTATCGGTTCAACAATTTTATTTTTAAACAAAGCTGTGGTTTGGATTGCAGTAATAATGAATATTCATATATACACATTTCTCTTTTTTTTTTAAGGAAAACATTAAATTCCACTAGAGCGGTCTCCATACTTTCTCCAACTATTACTACTCATCCTTCCTCCTAACCTACTTCCATCTCCATTCCTATCCTTCATGCTGCAGACTATCTTGGAGCATCAACTTCATGACCTAATCCAAATAGAACCCGTAAAGCGAGGAAGTGTAGCTATCTCGACCAAGCTTCCCTAGCGGGCATATGACAGTCATCATCACAAGTCTTGGGGCGTGAAGACTAACACACCATCCTCCCATGACTTAAGGTTCGGAGGATACGGTGGGAGACACCTCCACCCCTCCTAACAAGACTAGGGTCCACACCCTACAATGGAGGATACAAGGTGGGAATGCCTCCACCCCTCCCTACTTAGGGACTAGGTCCCACACCCTACAATGGAATACGGTGGCGTGTTTGGAGTTTTGTCATCGTTTATTGGTTTTGGGCAGTCTCATCAACTGAAATCATGCACTTTGAATACATATCATAGTAATGCAGCCAAACCAATATAATTTCACATATAATATTCATACCATAATGTTTCATGGCTAGTGGTCATCATATCCACTTTCATCATCTTTATCCTTTGGCTATTTCATAGCCATAACACCAATTAGTCGTAACACAAACTCTTACATTTATATGCATTATCATCATGTAATTGCCATACTATCATCATTCAATTTGGTCTCCCTGTACCAATAAATTAACATCAAAGTTTTTCAGGGTTAGTAGGTCTCATATTATCCCATAATTCAGGCGCCCCATTCATAAGATTACCATCATTTACCCAAAATAGATTGCATCATATCAACATCATCTTAATAGCATTTAAACATTCATTAAATTCACATTCTCACAATATGTCACATCATATACATCATCATTAATAACATTTTAAACATTCATTAGAAACTTACATTTCACCTATTGCATCATATCCATCATCCTTCAATTAACATTTAAGCATTCATAGAAGTTCATAAATTTTAAAGTTTAGTGTATCACTTAATAGTTTCCTTTGTGACTTAGAAAATAAAGTATATAGGCCACCGAGGTAATCATTTTGTCTAAGTCAAAAGGTGGTTTTACATACACCCCACCTTGAGAAACATGTTCTTGAGGTGGTTAAAATAGTGATGGATAGTCTCGATGTAGTGTCTCGACGTCTTCTCAAGTAGTAGATCTTGGACTATACTTGTCCCACTAGACCTTAACTTGGTCTACTAGATGGTTCTACGGTACGTTGGACTCACGGTCAATATGTGACGGTTTTACTGTGAGGGTTCCCACGTCCGGTACCTGCAATTATTTCCAATTTTAGTTTATGTGATTCATGACTGTATGGCCAGTATGGAATGCGGCGAATCTGATTATGGGTTTTGTAAATTGATTGGTGATGCAGGGCGGTAATATAGCGAGTCAAGTTTTCTCTTGGATCTGAATGGTCCCTGCGTCGGTGACATGGCTTTGTCCTCTTCCCAAACCATTATGGTACTCTTGTGGGCGTCTGAGAATGAAAACACGGTCTCCCACTTCATAACTTCAATCAGTCATGTGTGCATCCATGGCACTACGCCTATCCCATGTTTCTTGGTCTCACGCCCACCAAAATCTGAATCACACGTTCTTCCATTTCTTGAATCAATTACGGCCCAAACATTTACTAGGTCTTCTAGTCTATCCCAACTCAGTAGCGTTCTGGATGGCCTTCCATACAAAGCCGTGAGAGGGTGGCATTAAGTGATTCTTGATAACCTTTGTTGTAGGCAAACTCTGCCAAAGGTGGGTACTTCTCCCATTGGGTTTGATTATCCATTACATACATCCACAACATGTAGCTTCCATGACTTGATTTACTCTCTGGTTGCTTATCGTTTCCGGGATGATAAAGGTACGTTCTTAAGTTCAACTGAGTCGCCAGCGGTGACTATAAACTTGTCCAAAACCTAGGGAGTGAATCACGGAGTCCCTATGAGATGATCTTCTTAAGGTATCAAGGTACAACCGGATAACCTAAACCACAAACACATTAATTGCCACATCGGTGACCATTGAGATGTCTCTAGCGGAATAAAATGGAGCACTCTTGGTTAACTTATCCACTATCACCGTGGCATTATTAAGTCTATGAGATGTGAGTTGTAACCCCACAACAAAATCCATGAGATGAATTCCCACTTGGACTGGGATATGTATGTGGTTGTAGGAGGCCTGACGGGTGATGGTGGTCGGCTTTCACTTGTTGACACTCGAGAATTTGGTGATGAAATGGACTACATACGTGCTTCATGCCTACCAAAGAGAAGAGCTTCTTCATATCGCATACATCTTCTTCACACGGATGCGCTGTAGAGTTAACTCCTATGGGATTCCTTGTTGTTATGATGCTTTGAATATCCCCAATTTCGGGGATGTACATTTTTCCTCGATATCTTAATAGTCCATATGTTTCGGACCTATATCAACTATTACTTTGGATCTTACTGCCTCCCACTCTGGAGTTTGAAGTAACCTTTAAATACTAATTGTCTCCAAGGGGTTATTGTCAACACATGTTCCCTCAGTTGACCCTTAAGGTTACCAAGGAGAGGATACATGGTCTCTACTCAAGGCATCTGACCACATTTTCCTTTCCCTTGATGTATGAAATACCAAATGAAGTGCACCACTCATAATCACTCCTCCTTTGCGGCATTTAGATCTCTTTGGTGAAGAGATGTTTAAAGTTTGATGAAGTGCGTTTTTAGCTCAAAGTTTCTCCCAACAAGATAGTGCCTCAAAGTTTGAGCTAGCATTACAGCTGCTAACTCTAAATCATGGTCGCGTATAGCTCTTCATGTTCTTCCAACTTCAACGATGCATAAGCTATCAACCCTCCATCATGCATTAGCAGCTTTTGACCCCGACCCTTGCTTGAAGACGTCAGGTGTGAGTAGTGAAGTCCTTTTCGCCAGTAAAACTTTTCGGTAGAATTGGTGCACTAGTTAGTAACCTCTTTAGCTCAATGAATGCAGTATCACACTCTTGATCATTCATACCTGACCCCCTTTAGTTGCAAAGTGGTGATGGGTTTACTATTTTTGAGAATCAACTACAAATCTCAATTAATAACCCTGTAGCCCATGGGGCTTCTCACCTCATGGGCATTTTTCGACTTGGCAGCCGCTCCATAATGGCCTTTACCTTTTACGGGTCCAGAGTTGTGGCAGAGTAGTATGACCTAAATAGTGGATCTCTTTACGGAAGAAGGAACACTTCGACGACTTCCAACACAATTTGTTCTCTCTAAGGACAACACTATTTTGCAAGTCAACATATGTGTTCTTTCATTCTTGGAATAGATGAGGATGTCATCTAGAAAGACTTGTACAAAGCGATCTAAGTACTTCCGAGGTCCTTACTTTGTTCATGAGGCTCATGAACACTTCTAGCACATTATTGATTGTCGAAGGTACTACAACAAACTTGTAATGTCAAAACCGAGTTGGAAGGCAGTGTGAGATGTCACTTCCTTGATATAGCGGTGATACCACGGTTACCATTCAATCTTTGAGCTCTGCCGTGCTTTCATCGATGAAGAGGTCATCTATTAATGACGCCGGATACCTATTTTTCAACTGTGGCATGGTTCAGAGTCCACGTAGTCTATACCACGTTCATAAGGATCCATCCTTCTTCTTTACAAAGAAATTACCGGTCGTAGAAGGTATTACACTTATTAGACCTAAGTCCATTAACTCTTTCAGCTGCATTTGCAAATCACAAAGTTTGACGCATGTAGTCTTGGAGATTGGTTTTTGCACCGGGTTTTAGCTCAGTAAAATCAAGCTCCCTCTTTCGGAGAGTAACCACGGTAACTTCGTTGAGGAAAAACATCCACGAAATTGACAATGCAGATGCTTACGATCCAATGGGGTCCCTTTCTTTCATTTCTTGCTTCCACCGCAGAATTGACACCCTTGCCTCAAGCATGGCTTAACCTTCATAGTTGATATGGCGTACTTGACACTTTTCTCGCCACTTACAGTTCCCTCCTCTTTGGTCTTCCTTCATCCTTCGACACAAAGCACCCTCTTTGTGAAACAATCTACCAAGCTTCGATGAGTTGCTAACCAATCCATTCAAATTATTAGGTCGCATGCCGAGGCGTTGGCGTACGTAACCCTAGTGAGTACACACTCCCGGGTGTACTATACAATTATCAACACTAGGTCCTCTTGCTTGTTTTTCCCCCGAAGCCAAATCGACTTGTTTAAAGTCATGAATTGCTTTCGTGTTGTAATGCTCGTTTCTAATGGGATGGTGAAATGAAACTATTTCACCAGCGCCAAAATCAAACAAAATATTAACATTAATATGATTTGGCGTACCTGACGACTCCACCAGGGATGATTTGAACAGCGTTAATGCTTGTTAGTAAATGCGAGGGTTGGTTTCTAGTTGCTCTCTCCCCAGCCGGTTGCCCTTTCCTTCCCTATGCCGCGAACCCGTTGTAACTTTACAGGCGGATGCGCTGGTAGCGGGGTCCTCCACTAATGGGTAACACGGTGAACACACGTACCTTGTTATGTATTTGTCTCTGAAATGAGTTCCTTCCCACGGAACCCCTGCCCCTACTAGTTGTTCCACGAGATGGTCGTGGGCACAGCAATACGCAGTTGGCGATGAATGAGATCGCGCCATTTGCCAGAAATTTGAAATCCCTGCGACTCTTGTCCTTGGTGCGACTCTATTAACATAAGGAGGTGGCCTACAGCTCCCTTGGAAATGTTCGGGGCCTTCCCACTACAAATCCAGTGTGGAAATGTCGGTCTTGTACCCCGGTTAAGTTCATGTGTTCTTCCGCGCCAGCATTTTCCACCTTCAGCTGGCGAAGGCAGGTTTCCACATCCATACCATAGCTCTTATCTTAGGTTTCAATCCATAGGCGAAGCACTCACACTTTTGTCGTTGGTCATTATTCCATATCTGGCTATATTTATTGAGTTCCATAAATGCGATCTCATATTCTTCTGATTCTGTTTCTACAGTAACTAAGGCATGAAATTCCCCTTACGGTTGTTCCTTGTAGTATGTTGGTAGATATTTCATTCGGAACCTCTCCTCGAAGAGTTCCCAAGATGCGTAATGCGGGGTAAAGATGCGGTTGTCTTTCAGGGTTGCTACCAGAGTTCAAGACGTCTCTTAATTGTAAAATTGTGATCTTTGCCTTTGGTTTGGACGCATAGTCCTTAAGGGCAAAACACCTTGTCATGCCCAGCAACCATGCTTAAGATGCGTTCAGCGGTGACCAGAAACCTCAAGTTTGATCTTCTACGCAATTCGGCATTGATGTCTTCGGTGGAGATCCTCCCCAAATCCTTAGCAGCTTACGGATTACATTTCTAGGCGATTGGGGTTCCCGCCGATCCAGCGGTTAATGCATGCCCAAAGTCGTTAATGGCTGTAGCGATTATGAAGAATGGATTCGGCGATGGTGGTGGTGGCTCTAACATTGTTGGCTGATTGGTGCTGCGGCAGCGGCTCTACCCTCGACTCCTTAGAGTCGGTGACCATCATGGCAACCTACATCACCCAAAGTTGTCAAGGTGAGTTCAAGGGCGTTCAAATTGGTGCTACTTAAACTTAGAAGCGAGTTAAGTAAGTTTTCTTTTACTTGTCTATAAGGACATTACTCCATTAGGGGATTGGCTGGGTTAGGGGTTGGGATTAAGCGTCTAAGCTTGATTTCCAGCCCTATGAAAAAACTATTGGTTCCTTTTCCCTGTAGCTACGCTATCCTTGAGCCATACTCACCACTTCCTATGCTTACTCTCCTAGTGCATAATGCAGCCTCCTTCCACCAAGCTTGTCCTAGTCTAAGCCCTTTTAACTTTTACTTACAACTTGATTAAAGAGTGACTTCGATATATGTTTATTAATTTCTGAAGGGTACCTATTGACAATGGAGGCACAATAATGATTTTCATCTTATTTAATCTTAAACGCTTATCTAATGGCTATGCATTGAAAATGCTTGGCATATTCTTAGAGTCATCCTCAAAATCAATGGAATTGGTTGTTGTTCATAGCTTTCTTGCATTTATCAGAATATCTGTTAACATGTTTACTTTTTAACATTTACCTAATCACATTAAAAAAATTTGTAAGGATAAAATTACCAGTTTAAAAAATAGGATTAAAAGCTGTGTAGCATCTAAATAATTGTCCACAAATGCCAACCACGTTTCGGCGTTCATTAGTGCTATGTACCTTTTGGCGTGAACCAGCCGCTAACCACTTTGTGGCTATGCTAGTTTATTAGAAACTAATAATCTAGACTAAACTTAATCCTAAGCTTCAATGCATATGAGTAACACACATACATTCTTTCCCAAAGGAACATGTAGTGGCGTTGGTGTTTGGTTGTTCCTTAAGGCTTAGGAAGTGGGTTGTATTGGGTTCAAAACCCGTCTGCTCCAAAAAAATTTAATCTAACCCAAATTTAATCTAATCTCTAACATCATTAATTAACTTTAATGTATATTAACTTTACACTAAATAAAATATTAAATTAAAATTGTTATTACACTAATTTAGCCTAAATTAACTTTAATTTAATTTTTAAAACTAACTTGACCTAAATTATATATATATTTATATATTTTTTTTACATAAATTATTTTACACTTAAAATAATACAAAATAAACAAATACACATAAAAAAATATAAAAATTTAGTAAACAAAAACGTAAAAATCAAAATAATTTTTAAAACAAAGAGTGGGGGGCATGCATGGTTCCGCGTGCCGCTTGCTCTTCATACCTAACCCTAAAACCCCACCTTCCATCTCTTGAACTCTCTACGCGTCCTTCCTCTGCCTCCTCCTTCTCATCCACTGAGACCTTCCTCACATCCTCCTCCTCCTACTCTCTCCCTCTTAGTCCGGATGGGACCAGTGGAAAGAATATGGAGGGTGGTGTTAGCGTGATTACGAGTACGCTCATGTAAGTTTTCACAAGTTTTCGGCGAATGAGCGGTGGGAAAAGAGATTCCAGAGGGTAAGGAATCAATTATGGTTAAATTTAATTTCTCAGTTGTGTGCATTTACACCCTCAGTTCCCACCCTTTCGGTGATAAATACCAGCTTTGATTTGTAATTTGAGAACCATTAGTATGTTAGGCATTGACCCGGTAGTTTGGAGCATTTTTGAGCCTTTTTTAAATCGACAGGGTGCTTTCAATGCTCAGCCTGCAGTGAGCACAAATTTCTCTTTTGCATCAAAATTAAATGGGTATTCTAAGGATTCACTTCATCTCATGTCAACGCAAGAATAAATTTAAATGCCCACGGACCTCCATGTTCTCTGGCTGACTCACCTCTTCTTGGTTCACATTCAGCAGTATCGAGATCCATCCCAACTGGCGTTGCGCTTAGGAGTTCTGATGGAAAAGCTCCAGGAGATGCAGGGCTTCTCTATTTCCGATATTAGAGCATCCCAACTGGCGTTGCGCTTAGGAGTTCTGATGGAAAAGCTCCAGGAGATGCAGGGCTTCTCTGTTTCTGATATTAGAGGTTTTCATAGCTCTAACATGGTGCTTATTATGTCAGTCGAAGGGAAAAACTGATGCTCACATATGACAGTTCTAATCCATGTCTCCTGGAAATGCCACAAGTTCAGAAATATTCGCTTTGGCCCCGAGATGCTTCTTGTTCTGCTTGTCAAACATAAAAGGTTACGAGGAAGGAAGATAGTGAGCAAATACACTGGTAAGTTAGTTTTGAAAATCGCACCATTCAGATGTTTTGATTGTCCAATTGTAGTTTAAATCACTTGTATCTCCCAATGGGAAGGAAATGTAGCTCCATTTTCCTAAATCATCCGAGACTTGCGCCTAGCCTCAACTGCTTATTCATGCCCACAAGCCCATAGGGGAATTTTATTTACCTTAGCAATGGTCGAACATGCCACTATGTTCAGCACTGAACACACGACCCAATGGTCCTGCTTGGGAAATTTGTTTAACGCATCACTATCTTCACCACTAAACCACCAACCCTTCGGACTCCTGGGGCAAGCTACTGACCGTTAGACTTTTGCCTTTTCTTTTGAGGTCTCTATCTCCTTCGTTGGGTTCCACGAATGCCTTCATCGATGGTGTTCATCTCCTTTGTATGTCGCGTCTTCCAACACGCCACTGGAAGAAGCTATTGCTCAGGGATTCTTCTTTCCCGAGGCTTCAAGCAAGAGAGGTGCCTCTCAACAGAGGCCAGATTGAGCGGCGAGTATTGCTTCTGTCTTCTGTTTCAATTGAACATATATTAGGTACATCCTTTATTAAGATTTTATGAAATTTGATTTTTGCAGTGCCTCTTTACTAAACTCTGTCAAAGGTAAATATATTTGAAGATACTTTCACTCCTTTTTTTTCATAGTTGTAAAACCTCCTCGCGGATAACTCCTACGTCATTTGCCGAGCTTGTGTTTATCAAGTTAAATTGTTCTGAAGGCCGACATCCTGATGGCGACTCAAACTTCTCAGTAGTGGGTTAGAGCTGCAACACTGTGTTGATATTGCTTAGAAGTAGAGCATAATTGTGTTGATATTACAGATTTGCATGAAAAGTAGCTTAATTACTTTCATTCTTTATCCAAGTTCGAGGAAAATAGAAGATACATTTATAGAGTATGTCCATTGTCTAAACCAAACCGTTAGTCTCAGACTCAAACTCGGAAGCATTGTGGCAGGGATAGCTGGATTCTTGACTCAAACTTTAAATCAACAATGGATTTCAAATTTTATGAGTGGCGTCTTCTTCCTTGGGAATGATAGCTAGGAATATAAGTTCACGGTTTTAGATCCCTTTTTCTACTATGTTAAGTAAAACAGATTTCAAAGGATATTGGAGTATTTGAATGATGATTGATGTTAGGGTTCTTGCTTACCCCTAGAATATTAAAAGTCTTGTTGGAAAAGAAACTGTGAATTAAAGTATTGGCTTTTCTTTTTGAATTGTAAATGGTACTGATAAATTTCTTTGACTGAAATTAATCTTGTTGGTTGTAATAATCCTAATAATATTCATATTTACTTGTTTTACTTTGGTAAATTTGTTTTTTACATTTTCAATTTTTCTGTTTGGTTTGCAGGTTAGGCGTAGCTGGAGTTGGAGCTGGGAACATGGCCCATAGGCCCAGATTTCAAACTAAGACGCTCTGATACCATATGTAGTGTCCATGTTTTTTAATTTAAACATCAAATAATTAATCAAACATAAACTGTAACAGTACTTGATTTCAAACAATTCAATAATTCCTTTTTATAGAAGCACATACGCATTTTAAATTTAACAACGAATATTAAAATTTTATAACAGAATAAAAACAAATACATAATTTTAAATACCTGGTTCTGATGCTAATTCACCTTGTTGCCTTGTTGTTGCCTTCCTATTGCCTGTTGCACTGACCAACACTGCCCAAACCTACTATCCTCCCTACCAACTAGGAAAACTACCTAGCTCCAGGATATCATATGGATATCCTGGCCCCCATGCCCAAAACCTCCAGCAAACCGGTGCCCCTGAACTGATCCAATCCGACTCCCAAAACTCAACTCCCCCTCTCTGCAAATCTAGGAGAGCCCCCAAAATCCATTCCCCCCAATCTCCCGTAGAATCCCCTTCGTAAACCTCCTCCCCCTCCATATCCTTCCTTCACCGCCTCATGCATTTACTTCCTTATCCACCCATTTATTACCTTATCCCCTCATAATTAATTTCTTATCCCTTTATATTCAATGTATTATCCCTTCCCGTGTACGTAAGTATTTAACAAATTAACTTATAATTTATTATCCCTATTAATTTAATACCCATGTTAATGAATGTAACATGTAATTAATTAATCAAATTGCAACCATTAATTAATTAATAATTATTTAATTA
>SNQJ01S0060364.1:56804-70685 GCA_010110895.2 Picea sitchensis
CAACCATTAATTAATTAATAATTATTTAATTAGTATCATTATACCAATCTTGTTTAATTAATACCATATTAAGACAATTAATCCCCTAATTAATTTTTACTTAATAATCCTTAAACATTTATTCAACTAGGGTTGTTACATTTAGTAAGACACTATATTGTGAATACATTAGTCTTTTCATATCATACACATAGTAGTACTCAAAAGTGTTGATTATAGGACTACTAGTAGAGTCAATGGCCTTCACGAGGTGAAATTTGAAGTGAATTGTATCATTGGATATGAATGCTCACTTCAGGGTAGAATAATTCCTTATCGTAGTAATGGTTTCAGACCTTTTTCCCATTTATGATAACATAAAAATATCTCAATAGAATAATTCCTTATCGTAGTAATGGTTTCAAACCTTTTTCCCATTTATGATAACGTAAAACGATCTTGATATTTAGAGGAAAGCACAGTCACCAACTAAAAGTAATAAATTCCCATCCAAACAATGGACTAAAAGTAATAAATTGAGAAGCATTCATTATAAATTCCACTTAAAAGTAATAAATTCCCATAGAAAACAATTGACAATATTGAGAAGCATTCATTATAAATTTGGCAAGCATGTAATCCACTCGACATTTGTGGCATTTTGGGGCAATCCGGAGCCTCCTATTTTCTTCCATCAACAAACCATTAGTTTTGGATAGATTTTTTGTTCACTAAATTGGGAAGATAGAAAAAAACGCACAACATTCATGATAAATTTGGCAAATGTGTAATCCACTGGACATTCATGGCGTTTTGGGTCAACCCGGGGCCTCCTGTTTTCCTCCATTGCTGAGGAATTCATTTTGGCTAGATTTTTTGTTCACTAAATTTGGAAGCCAACAAAAACACACACAAAATTCATTATAAATTTGACAAATGTGTAATCCACTAGATATTTGTGGTGTTTTGGGGCAACCTGGGGCCTCCCATTTTCCTCCATCGATCACCCATTCATTTTGGCTAGATTTTGTGTTCACTAAATATGGAAGCCAGCCAAAATGCACAACATTCATTATAAATTTGGCAAACTTTTAATCCACAGGACATTCATGGTGTTTTGGGGCAACTCGAGGCCTCTTGTTTTCCTCCATCAGTCAACCATTCATTTTAGCTAGATTTTGTGTTCACTAAATTTGGAAGCCAACGAAAAATGCACCTTGGGATTCATTTTGAGGTGACATTGGCCGAGGATTCGTATAAATCAAAGAATTTGGAGGAGGTTCAGTGAAGAAAAACACGGGCTGCAACTCTTCATATGTATTTGAGGATGCCATTCCCTCAATTTTGTGAGTACACCCACCATGTTTTGTACCATCAATGCTTGGGATTTCTTCAACATCAATGCATAAGTAAATAGTAGCATGGCTCTCCCATGTGGCATAATTAGTTGCAATGATCACTGCAAATTTCTTTGTTGGGATCCAAAATATAGAAGAACCATCATTCAAAGGAGGGATATGGTCGAAAGCATTCAGGTAACAATCAACTGAACTAGTGTCTTCCAGTATTGAAGTTATCAGTTCCTTTGATTCCAGAGGGTTGAAAAATATTTTTAGCCAACTACACACCTGAAATACACCTGTTAGTTTGCATGGGAAAGAGGTTACATAAGCTGCCAAAACATGTGGATATTCACTTACCATGTCCGTGGCTGAAATGAGAAACCCCCATGTGAGTTGAGTCATGTTTGGGATTATTATTTTTCAAAAGTATGCTTCCTATATTCAAGAATTATGGTTCAAGTTTTAAGGTGGTGTTGTATATGTTTTTTTTTCTCTTTAAAACTGTGATTCTAACATTAAGTTCCATCTTCATCTTTCAACGATATATTTTTCTTGATTTGATTATGGGTGACAGGGTAATGCCTAAAGTATGGTTCAAATGACCTAAAATATGCATTTTTTGTATGTTTGTTTTAGCAGGAATGTGAAAGCTAGTGATTGCAAGAGCTCACTGGGAGTTGAGTTTGGTTCAACAACTCTATTAGATGAATATCAAGCAACTGGGATGCACATACAACCTCTATTGGATGAATATCAAGCAGTTGGGATGCACATATAGCCTCATATGTTTAGATGAGTTTATGCATTTACGTTTGATTATTTGTAATAAATTGTAGAATTTGGATGTTGAAATGTTTATCTCTATCGAAACCTACAAGTTTTCTCAACTTTTTTTCTTTCATTTCATTTTGTAACACTCAACACTGCTCGTGGTCAGACATTTCTAATTTTTTTCGTACTCCTTTTCAATGGGTTTTTATACTCCTGAATATTAGGCATGCAATATAAAAGAGTAGGAGAATCTGTAGATCTACTTATGGCTACAGAAAGAAACATATGAAATAACTTTCCATAACGAAAAATTTATTACCTAGTTGGACAACTTGCCAATGAGACAACTTGCCATAACAAAATTGATTACCCAGTTAGGACCAACTAGGAAATTCTGCTCATACATTTTGTGGGCTTCGACACATCAAGTTCATTCCACAACTGGAACAATCCTGGCAGTGGAATCCATTTTCTCTGCCAACAAAGTTGGCACTATTCTTCACATATCAAGTAGCCTAAGAATCCATTTTCCTTTTTTTAATTTATATTATTATGACATTGTATAAGATATATATATATGTGTGTGTGTGTGTGTGTGTGTGTGTGTGTGTGTGTGTGTGTCCTATTATAATTCTCAATTAAAAAAACTTGAAAAAACCTATATCACCTTTTTAGTTTAATAAAATTTAAAATATATATTTAAAAATAAAAATAAATTTTAATTAATCCACACATCTTAATCTAAGTGTAAAGACCCCTCCCAAGGGGTGCAACACACACACATTTTAATTATTTATTTTTACATTACTATAGATGAGTCGACAATGAATGGGGGGTTTATAAATTGTTTTTCATATATTTATAAATTACATGTGTTAATATGGAATTTGTTATGGAGATCTAGACTTTGACTATTTTAGCTCACTCGAGATGCACATGCCATTGCCCTTTTATCTCTTTTATGTTTGTTGAACAAAACACATAGAGACTCCATTGAACATGACATGTAGACCAAATCTTCTATCATTTTCCATAGGTTCCAACACACTCCACATGTAACCTCAAGTGCAAGTGTCACTCTTGGTGGTTTTCTAGGTTTCATGTGCCAGTAGTAATCCATGCATAACCTCAAGCGTAGGTTTCACTTTGTTTCGTTGGTTCGAAACCCCATAGACTTGTTTGTCAATGAATATTGTATTAATTTTTTCTTAAGAAAAACTGCCAAAGTCGACGAAGGAGCCCAGTTTCGATTCAGAGCGATGGAGACTTCGTGTTAATCAATGGGATGGGCCACCCAATCTGAAATTGTGATACTACATATAAAGGTGTGGTGTCTATTGCAATGATTGGTGATGGAAGTTTAGATTTCAAGAACAAGAGATGTGGAAAAGATTCCATAATCCCACTGATAACCCCATTGTCGGTCAAGTCCTTACTATGGGAAAAATATTCACTTTGCATCCTTACTCCTCTTTCAATTTAACAAGGAACTTGTTCTTAAATGACAGAGAAACATCACGTATTGTATTGGAATGTCAGATCCTTCTCGCATCTCTCCCACTCCTCTTTTGATTCATCTAGGAACTCTCCCTCAAATGGAAAAAAGACTAATAAAACAAAGAGAAGGGACTCAAAATTCCTTTGATATAGAAAACTTACATTCAAACATCTTGTCTCTCTCATGAAATAACAATTCCTCACTTTGTTTTGTCTTTTTGGATGTGCAGGTCCCTCTTTTCCCTTAATTCATTGTTTCCATCCATGGCTTCTTCTCATAATGATGGTGGTGGTAAGTCTATCGATATCGATCTTGAACCCAATTACATGTGGTTATTTGGCATGGTGATCAAGACAAAGTTGATGTGGTTATTTGGCATGGTGATATAGACAGAGTTAATATAATCTCCAACAAATAGGAGAATCAAACTACTCCCTCCATGGTTTCCTTCATAGAAAATGAATTCCTCTTCAGGCAACCTACTAAGAATCAAGTTGCTACCAACCCTGTAAAAACAATCTTTGATGCTAAGAGGTTGATTGAGAGGTTCTTGACGCTTGAATTCATCAGGACCGAAATGACAACCTCATGAGGACATTAGTCCCCCTTCGCCTTTAGAGAAGTGGTTCTCCTCTTTGTCTAAAATATATATCTTTGAATATCTTGGATTAGGGAGAGTGCTAGGAAATAAACCCCAAATATTTATTTCTTGGATTTATATGAAAATGGTTCTTCAATAACCCAATATGATCTTTATGTGCAACAAAAAATATTTTACAATAAGAAAAGATTGAAGGAGGGCTTCAACATCATAATTAAATTGTGATCAACATCACACACAATCTTCTTAATAGTATATAAACACATYCATATATTATTCATGAAAAATAGGAGAGAATGATTTGATCATCTCAAATAATTTTAATAGAGTACTACAATTAGTAATAAAAAARAWATTGATAGGTCAACCTCAAATATCTCATACTTATAACTCAAAGTTACAAGATATAGTCAAGATCAATCTCGAAGCAATTCTTTGTGGAGTTTATTAATGATAAATTGTTCTTCATTACCAAAAAATTGACAGCCATATATGTGGCTGCAAATAATCCATGATCATAAAAGAAAATTCTATAGAATAATACAAGAAAAATACTCAAAAACTCATCCTTGTGCCCAAATCGGAGATTCAAGAATAAAGCTATGAGAAGTGGTGTAGACAAATAGAAAGAATGGAGAAGATGGAGATTTATTTCTTTTGATAAGAGTATTGATTTTGTATCCATGGTTGTACCTTCTTATTCCTCTGATATTCTTCCCTGCCCCCATGACAATATCGATTATTGGAACCTTTGATGAAGTCGCTCTTCTCTTTTTAAGATGAGATTTTCTAACTACTTGAGTATCTAGAGTTTCTGCCTTCTAGAAATTCTCATACAAGTTTCTTCTTGACACATTAACTTTAATTAATGCATCATGGATTATTCATTAATTAAATCACATCGTTAATGTATGTATATTGAAAATGAGTCCCTTTTCTTTTTGAATAAAAGTTTTTAAAATAAACTTTTATTTTCACAATTTAATTAATTGCCCATTTAAAATAGGAGGAATCTATTTTAATTTTATGGAAGTTATAATTAATTTTTTATAAATGGAAAACACTTTTGATGTTATAATCATCGTCTTATCTTTCCAACGATATAAATTTTGCGCAAATCAGTAGCCCGGATCTCAAGATATGAGCTCATGAAGTTGAGTTGTCACATTGACTGATATTTTAATTTTTGGGAAAATGTAGCAATATTCATCCATTGAAACATGTACCATCATATTATATGTCTAAGTACCTTTCCAATGATATAAAGTTTGTGTGATTCCGACACCCAAAGCTCAATTTATGGCCTCCAGAAGATTAACACTCAGCCACCGTCGATCAAAATTGATGGGCAAATCTCAGCCCTTGGATTGATTTTCGTGCTTCCCTTCATAAAATTCAAATTTTTGGTTTAAAATTCTATCCCACATGAATTAGGATATTATATTATTCATGATATATAATACTAAGTGTTTCATACACTTAGCAAGAAACACGAGAAGAAGATTATGGAGCATAAGGGGTTTAACCTCCTTAAAAAATTGTTGAAGAAAATAATAATTTTTGAATCCTTTCATCGTCCGCCTCACACCTAGTCACCATGATGAGTCACCCAATAATATGTTTCCACATTTTGGAAATTGATTGGATGTCACATCTGTAACATCCCCAAAAATAAATTATTTTTGAGTATGAAATTTCTTGGCAAAATATTTCCTTTTTTGGTAAATTCGAAATTGGAAAAATTTTGTCATTTATGAAAATTCCGAATTTCGAATTTAGTTAATTGTAATGGATGATTATGAATCTTGGGAAGAGATATGATTTGACCCAACTAACCATTTGACTATGACACTTGTATGAAACAAAATATTTTATAATTATTGTTGATGGACAAATGAAACAACCATGTTAAAATCCACTGACCATGACTCCATGAGTGGGGAAAATATTGGAACTACCTCGGGGCTAATTGTTACAAGTGGAAAATCAAGAATTTCGCCATTGGAAGCCCCTGAAAATTAGGGATTTGGAAAGATGTGAAAATTCCCAAGGGGGAAAAAGACCTAGGCAAAGATGGCTTTTGATATATATAGCATATGAAAGGAGGCAGGATGCTGCCTAGTATGCTAAAAGGAGGATATTATCTCTTGTTGTTATGAACATTGATTTTTTGAGTGTGAGGCAAGGAGAAGTTACCGAAGCGGAAGGACTATTGCTAACGAGAGTTTTGAGTTCGCCCTCATGGATTCATGGTCAGGCTAGGAGGTGAATGGAACAAGTGACATTGGTTGTTCCGTTCTAAGGTTGGGAGGAACGTGGTTGTTCCCTTTGTCTTTCAACGAACTAGTTCAGATATGTTCATCTACTCTTTTCTGATTATATATCTCTTGTTCTAAAAGGATGTCAGAATACATCTATATATTGTTGGGTGAATTATTTCTATTGAATTTCCCTTTAATTAAGAATCGTTTTGATTTAAATGAATGAAAGAGTAGAGCTAGTATATTACTGTGTGAATTATGGCTAAGAGGTAAACTACATATGGTTGGGAAAAAACGTAGGATAAACCCCCTGTCAGTTTAATTTTATACTTCGACTAAAAAATACCTGTACATACGAACTTTGAGTAGAATCATAATTTTACGAGCATGCTATAATGTTTCGAGTTTAAAACAAAATTAGTCCGAATCTATTTTTGGATACTATAAATCCTATGGTTATATATGTACAAGAATAGAAAGTAATTATACACTCGTATCTTACTGTAAAGAATTATACAGGGTGATAACCCTCACATAATATTGATGTAAGGTAAGGATAGCATTGAATAGTCATATAACGTTATATATATATATGCCTGCACAAAGTTTGATATTCTAGATTTCTATTTTCATTGAGATTCAACTTAAAGGAATATAAATATTCAGAAATACATAAGTCTAATTCCATACAACGCATGACTGTAAGTTCAGACTGTAGATACAACATATATTAAAATACAATAGAAGACAATAGTCTAACTAAGTCTTAGTGGAATTTCTGGAATATATAATGACAAAACGTAAATAGTATGCAAAATCGAAATGAGAGACCTAGAAAGAAAATGATTATTTAAGGTAAATGAATAGACCAATAGATAATAAACGAGAATCTGAGATAATGCGAAAAGAGAAAAGCTATAGGACTAAACAAGAATTCGTCGAATTTCTCCATAAGATCCAAAAAAAAGAATCAAGATGGAATAACTGTTCATAGAGGCGTGTTGATATCCATTCCATAATCATTCATATAATAGATCTATTTCCTTGCAAAAATTGACTAGGAGCCTATGCATTTACACATTTGATAGGAGCCTGCATCCGGATTTTTACACGGTCGAAGTCCCTACAAGGAATTACAAATTTACATTAGTATTACATAACAGAAGTAAGATGGATGAAAATTTCAACAGAATGATAAATGACAGAAAGGGTTTAATTTAGAGTGGTACTTAACTCATGATTGGAGATCTGGCATCCTTCCCTTGTCTCTTTTTGGTTGGATAGATGTCCCAGGCCGAGGGGAGGATGGTCCAAGGATTTCATGATGGGTTCCCTTGCAACAAAAGGGTCCCATCATTAGTGTTGATACCAAAAGCGTATAAATCAATTGTTTTATGAAATGAAATAAAACAAAAAGTGCTAACATTTAAAATACGAATTGTATAATACGTGTTTCGCGAATAGGCCGAAGCATCATGTAAACGTTACACAAAAAATAAATGCTATACATTAAATGTTGAGATTAAAACCTACCCTGAACTGACTGTTTATATTGAAGAGGGTATTTATAAATCCACGCAAAATACAGAGATTAACCCTCTTACCGAATTTTACCAGTCTTCAATTGGCGTATAATACCCATAGACAACGATAATAATAGTAGGATACATACTTAATTCAATAAGTTTCACAAACTCAAGTATTACATGTTGTAGGGTATTACTAACGAACTGTTTGAAAACACATAAGTCACATTTTTTTGTTTGTGCTGGAAAGGAATGCAAGATCCATTAAGGAAGCATTATATTCGTAAGGACCAGCTAGGGGTCTGTTGAAAAATACAGAAGGGTGGATTCATCCTTTAAAAAAATAAAGAAAGAAATACAATATAATATACAATACACAGTGTGGACATTTAACTTCAGACTAAAAACCCCGTGTAGCCTCACAGAAGTTTCAGGCCTCGATACATATCAACGAAGGAACTGCAAATTCTATAAGGGAATGATGAAACCCTAAGGGTAAAGTACTTGCAAAGAGACCTTGGAGGTGCGAATCCTTTGAAAATCAGAGATAAGGAGGTGGGATGTCGAACCCCTTTCAAAAATATTGAGGATGAAACAACAGAACAATCTAATTGCCCAGGAGTAGGAACCATCCAAAAAGTTACAAGGAATGACGATAATGGGGAGAATTAATTTAAAGTCATAATAAGATTTCCAATATGAGGGTTCTTCCATTGTAATAAAAACCCTAGTTTCGTTTAATTACTAGAATACAGTGGTATCGTAAACTTACCAGGGAGGACGAATAACGATGTCTGTTCCACCGAGTAATGTCCTCCAAGTCCACAACCTTCCTTGTTGAGAAAATAATATGCAGAGCCATTTCGGAGGACTTCAAAATGACAATAGAAAACTAACTGAACCTTAAGAGGAACTCTTGCTAAATGGATTAAATGATGAGAGTATGAAGGGTGGTCTGGCCATGTGCTGGGGAAGAGTTGGCGTGACTAGATTGGAGGAAGGGTCAGATGAAAACCATCAAAAATCACACACATAGGACCTCCATTAATAGTAGGTGCAAAGATTTAACTCTTTTCTGANAAAATTCTATAGAATAATACAAGAAAAATACTCAAAAACTCATCCTTGTGCCCAAATCGGAGATTCAAGAATAAAGCTATGAGAAGTGGTGTAGACAAATAGAAAGAATGGAGAAGATGGAGATTTATTTCTTTTGATAAGAGTATTGATTTTGTATCCATGGTTGTACCTTCTTATTCCTCTGATATTCTTCCCTGCCCCCATGACAATATCGATTATTGGAACCTTTGATGAAGTCGCTCTTCTCTTTTTAAGATGAGATTTTCTAACTACTTGAGTATCTAGAGTTTCTGCCTTCTAGAAATTCTCATACAAGTTTCTTCTTGACACATTAACTTTAATTAATGCATCATGGATTATTCATTAATTAAATCACATCGTTAATGTATGTATATTGAAAATGAGTCCCTTTTCTTTTTGAATAAAAGTTTTTAAAATAAACTTTTATTTTCACAATTTAATTAATTGCCCATTTAAAATAGGAGGAATCTATTTTAATTTTATGGAAGTTATAATTAATTTTTTATAAATGGAAAACACTTTTGATGTTATAATCATCGTCTTATCTTTCCAACGATATAAATTTTGCGCAAATCAGTAGCCCGGATCTCAAGATATGAGCTCATGAAGTTGAGTTGTCACATTGACTGATATTTTAATTTTTGGGAAAATGTAGCAATATTCATCCATTGAAACATGTACCATCATATTATATGTCTAAGTACCTTTCCAATGATATAAAGTTTGTGTGATTCCGACACCCAAAGCTCAATTTATGGCCTCCAGAAGATTAACACTCAGCCACCGTCGATCAAAATTGATGGGCAAATCTCAGCCCTTGGATTGATTTTCGTGCTTCCCTTCATAAAATTCAAATTTTTGGTTTAAAAGTCTATCCCACATGAATTAGGATATTATATTATTCATGATATATAATACTAAGTATTTCATACACTTAGCAAGAAACACGAGAAGAAGATTATGGAGCATAAGGGGTTTAACCTCCTTAAAAAATTGTTGAAGAAAATAATAATTTTTGAATCCTTTCATCGTCCGCCTCACACCTAGTCACCATGATGAGTCACCCAATAATATGTTTCCACATTTTGGAAATTGATTGGATGTCACATCTGTAACATCCCCAAAAATAAATTATTTTTGAGTATGAAATTTCTTGGCAAAATATTTCCTTTTTTGGTAAATTCGAAATTGGAAAAATTTTGTCATTTATGAAAATTCCGAATTTCGAATTTAGTTAATTGTAATGGATGATTATGAATCTTGGGAAGAGATATGATTTGACCCAACTAACCATTTGACTATGACACTTGTATGAAACAAAATATTTTATAATTATTGTTGATGGACAAATGAAACAACCATGTTAAAATCCACTGACCATGACTCCATGAGTGGGGAAAATATTGGAACTACCTCGGGGCTAATTGTTACAAGTGGAAAATCAAGAATTTCGCCATTGGAAGCCCCTGAAAATTAGGGATTTGGAAAGATGTGAAAATTCCCAAGGGGGAAAAAGACCTAGGCAAAGATGGCTTTTGATATATATAGCATATGAAAGGAGGCAGGATGCTGCCTAGTATGCTAAAAGGAGGATATTATCTCTTGTTGTTATGAACATTGATTTTTTGAGTGTGAGGCAAGGAGAAGTTACCGAAGCGGAAGGACTATTGCTAACGAGAGTTTTGAGTTCGCCCTCATGGATTCATGGTCAGGCTAGGAGGTGAATGGAACAAGTGACATTGGTTGTTCCGTTCTAAGGTTGGGAGGAACGTGGTTGTTCCCTTTGTCTTTCAGCAAACTAGTTCAGATATGTTCATCTACTCTTTTCTGATTATATATCTCTTGTTCTAAAAGGCTGTCAGAATACATCTATATATTGATGGGTGAATTATTTCTATTGAATTTCCCTTTAATTAAGAATCGTTTTGATTTAAATGAATGAAAGAGTAGAGCTAGTATATTACTGTGTGAATTATGGCTAAGAGGTAAACTACGTATGGTTGGGAACAAACGTAGGATAAACCCCCTGTCAGTTTAATTTTATACTTCGATTAAAAACTACCTGTACATCCGAACTTTGAGTAGAATCAGAATTTTATGAGCATGCTATAATGTTTTGAGTTTAAAACAAAGTTAGTCCGAATCTATTTTCGGATACTATAACCTATGGTTACATATGTACAAGAATAGAAAGTAATTATACACTCG
Organism: Picea sitchensis; assembly: GCA_010110895.2. Classification (NCBI taxonomy): domain Eukaryota; kingdom Viridiplantae; phylum Streptophyta; class Pinopsida; order Pinales; family Pinaceae; genus Picea; species Picea sitchensis. The sequence goes on from SNQJ01S0060364.1 coordinate 68,093, forward strand.
TATCTTACTGTAAAGAATTATATAGGGTGATAACCCTCACATAATATCGATGTAAGGTAAGGATAGCATTGAATAGTCATATAACGTTATCGTTATATATATATATATATATATATATATATATATATATATATGCCTGCACAGAGTTTGATATTCTAGATTTCTATTTTCATTGAGATTCAACTTAAAGGAATATAAATATTCGGAAATACATAAGTCTAATTCCATACAACGCATGACTATAAGTTCAGACTATAGATACAACATATATTAAAATACAATAGAAGACAATAGTCTAACTAAGTCTTAGTGGAATTTCTGGAATATATAACGACAAAACGTAAATAGTATGCAAAATCGAAATGAGAGACCTAGAAAGAAAATGATTATTTAAGGTAAATGAATAGACCAACAGATAATAAACGAGAATCTGAGATAATGCGAAAAGAGAAAAGCTATAGGACTAAACAAGAATTCGTTGAATTTCTCCATAAGATCCAAAAAAAAGAATCAAGACGGAATAACTATTCATAGAGGCGTGTTGATATCCATTCCATAATCGTTCATATAATAGATCTATTTCTCTGCAAAAATTGACTAGGAGCCTGTGCATTTACACATTTGATAGGAGCCTGCATCCGGATTTTTACACGGTCAAAGTCCCTACAAGGAATTACAAATTTACATTAGTATTACATAACAAAAGTAAGATGGATGAAAATTTCAACAGAATGATAAATGACAGAAAGGGTTTAATTCAGAGTGGTACTTAACTCATGATTGGAGATCTGACATCCTTCCCTTGTCTCTTTTTGGTTGGATAGATGTCCCAGGCCGAGGGGAGGATGGTCCAAGGATTTCATGATGGGTTCCCTCGCAACAAAAGGGTCCCATCATTAGTGTTGATATCAAAAGCGTATAAATCAATTGCTTTATGAAATGAAATAAAACAAATAGTGCTAACATTTAAAATACGAATTGTATAAGACGTGTTTTGCGAATAGGCCGAAGCATCATGCAAACGTTGCACAAAAAATAAATGCTATACGTTAAATGTTGAGATTAAAACCTACCCTGAACTGACTGTTTATATTGAAGAGGGTATTTATAAATCCACGCAAAATACAGAGATTAACCCTCTTACTGAATTTTACCAGACTTCAATTGGCGTATAATACCCATAGACAACGATAATAATAGTAGGATACATACTTAATTCAATAAGTTTCACAAACTCAAGTATTACATGCTGTAGGGTATTTCTAACGAACTGTTTGAAAACACATAAGTCACATTTTTTTATTTGTGCTAGAAAGGAATGCAAAATCCATTAAGGAAGAATTATATTCGTAAGGACCAGCTAGGGGTCTGATGAAAAATACAGAAGGGTGGATTCATCCTTTAAAAAAAGAAAGAAAGAAATACAATATAATATACAATACACAGTGTGGACATTTAACTTTAGACTAAAAACCCCGTGTAGCCTCACAGAAGTTTCAGGCCTCGATACATATCAACGAAGGAACTGCAAATTATATAAGGGAATGATGAAACCCTAAGGGTAAAGTACTTGCAAAGAGACCTCAGAGGTGTGAATCCTTTGAAAATCAGAGATAAGGAGGCGGGATGTCGAACCCCTTTCAAAAATATTGAGGATGAAACAATAGAACAATCTAATTGCCCAGGAGCAGGAACCATCCAAAAAGTTACAAGGAATGATGATAATGGGGAGAATTAATTTAAAGTCATAATAATATTTCCAATATGAGGGTTCTTCCATTGTAATAAAAACCCTAGTTTCGTTTAATTACTAGAATACAGTGGTATCGTAAACTTACCAGGGAGGACGAATAACGATGTCTGCTCCACCGGGTAATGTCCTCCAAGTCCACAACCTTCCTTGTTGAGAAAATAATATGCAGAGCCATTTCGGAGGACTTCACAATGACAATAGAAAACTAACTGAACCTTAAGAGGAGCTCTTGCTAAATGGATTAAATGGTGAGAGTATGAAGGGTGGTCTGGCCATGTGCTGGGGAAGAGTTGGCGTGACTAGATTGGAGGAAGGGTCAGATGAAAACCATCAAAAATCACACACATAGGACCTCCATTAATAGTAGGTGCAAAGATTTAACTCTTTTCTGACAAGTAAACCATTCTTCCCACATCAAAAAAATCGCGAAGTTAATAAAAGTCCCTTCGTGACACGACTGTTTGGAACACGTTCACTCCAACTGTTTCATTGTAGTTAGCATACTGTTCAATTGAGACTTCGTTGAGACATCGCTTAGTTAAGGCAGAGTTAAACAAGGATTAGTGTGGGATTCGTTACCCAAACTTTTATGTAAATGGTGACTGGAAGATCACTAACCATGATTAATTCATAAGATAATCTGTTTAATGATTTGGACCATACCAAATGATGTCAAGTATCTTATATTAAGCCACTTATATTCTGTTAAGGGGTATAATCCCGACCCCATTACTTTATATGTGGTATATGAATTTTATTTCAAGGTCAAATGAGATAGTATTGTGCGCAAGCATACAAACTCATGTGTAAAGGAGATATTTGGACTATAAGTCCATATAT
>SNQJ01S0060366.1:0-21556 GCA_010110895.2 Picea sitchensis
AAAAGATTATGAATATATAGCTAATTACCATGGGACGATATTCATTCAATCCGCCATTAATGTGACCATATTTCCTACAATGTTTTGTAGTTGTTGCTATTAAAATTCTTACAGGACGTCTGAGGGAACATTTTTTACAAGGGCAGTAACATCTACCATCACCCTTTTCACTCGCTTTACTTTTTTCCCCACCTCTAACAACATTCTGCGACATTCTTCCGCACCAAAATAGCCTTTTGGAACCGTCGTTGTTATAGCAAGATTGTCGCNCATATTTCCTACAATGTTTTGTAGTTGTTGCTATTAAAATTCTTACAGGACGTCTGAGGCAACATTTTTTACAAGGGCAGTAACATCTACCATCACCCTTTTCACTCGCTTTACTTTTTTCCCCACCTCTAACAACATTCTGCGACATTCTTCCGCACCAAAATAGCCTTTTGGAACCGTCGTTGTTATAGCAAGATTGTCGCAACATCTTTAAATCGTCAAATATTTATATTCCAATTTTAGGTCATTATCGTCGCAATTGCGACACACGTGACCTAAAAATATTTATTCCTTTTATTAATATTTTAGGTTATTTTCAACGGTTATTTTTAAGGTTAGGTAAGTCGTCTCTCTTGCAACGGACAAACTAGATTCGTCGTGCTTGCGACGAACATTGACCACAATAATTTGGTCAGCCTAGAGTCGTCAAGATAGCGACAAATACAGGATGGATTTAGAAAAAATAAACTTTCTCTTGCATGTTACGACAAAATAGTACTTTCGTCGCAAGTGGTTGTCGCAAATTTTTCAATATGTAGTAGTGAGCCCGAAACTGAAAGTGAGAACATGCAACTTGAGAATATTGTGTATGACATGTTCCGCAAACTTGATGACACGATGCACCATAGTTCCACAATGGAAATAGATGAGACTGACATTTTTTACGAAGATGAATCCTTCGTATTCCAGAACGTTGGTTTTTACAGTCAATCTAAAAATTTAATTATTGAAAAGAGAGATGTAACAAATAATAAAGGGAAATCTTGTTCAGAGATTAACCTTAGGAACATGCAGTCATCCCAAATATCTCGATTTCACCAAGAAACCGCAGATGCTCTTGATGATTCCATTGCAGGAATTGAAGCGGGGAATGCTAGATTGAACGACTGAATCAAGGAATTGGAGGAGGCTTTGATTCCTACCCCATTGTTTGTCAGTCCTTTAGCAAAAAATGTGCCTGCCACCCCTGCAGCCAAGTTCAAAGGATCCTCCAGCCTCCTCACATCCTGTAGAGGCTATGTGGAGAAGAATATCAAGAAAATAATGGAGCTAATCACTTAAGCCTGGAAAACATCACAAAATACAGCTTCCTTTTGAACGAAGGAACATGTTTTGCACAAGCATTTGTAGGCAGATTTAAAAAATGAAGAATGTTTCTATCTAAAGACAGTGATCCCTTTTGGAAACCATGTCATCAACATCTCATATCTGAAAAGAAGACAAGAAGATATCCCCTCCCCAAACCGGATCAAACAATTAAAAGCATGCTGGAAAGAGAAAGTTAAGAACCAACATCTCATTGTCGAATCATGTGAACAAGCCATATCAGAGAAAGGAGAATTATTCAAAAACCTGACCAAAATAGACTTAGCCAGAAGTACCAACGAGGTTCAAGATCTAAACTTAATCCTCAACTCCTTCTCCTTAACCAAGCAAGCCTTTGATGAACAAGTTGATATTTTAAAGGGGTTGTCTTTAGAAAAGTTTTATGGCATCCTTGAATATGGTCAAGATGACGTGGAAAACTGGCTAGTGGACTATTCGGTACACAATGAAGAAATTGAACAGGCTCTCCATAGTATTTCTATCGATCTAAGGAAATTAGAAAATGAGCTTTTTAACATAGAAATCCGGGATGAAATCAACGTGGCCCCCACGAGAAGTTACATTGAAGAATGGCTCAAAAGGAGAATCGACAAGCTCACTGACGAAGGGCAACAACTGGTCGGCATGATTCTAGTGGTCGTCGAAGAAAGCAATAAAAATGCATCAGCAAGCAAACAGCAAACGGAGAAATAGATACCATCATAGTAATTCTATACTGATTACATCTTGCTTTCTTTATCAATCCAGTTATTCCACCTCTTTAAATAGAAATCTCTAACCAAAGATTGATAACTTCCAATTTATTCTTTTCGGGTCTTCTTCTCTATCGCCGCCCACTCCTTCTTTCTATAGTCATATTTCTTGTACTTATTTTTTTTATGGTCTGCGGAGGCCCCAATCTCAATCTATATGACAAACGCATTTAAATTTTCAGAAATATTTAACAAATTCCAGAAATATGTAACAAACATTATTAATTTTTTATAAATTTCAAAAAAAACTAATTCGGGAACAATTTTGACGGATTCTTCTGGGTTGCTTTCATAATGTTAAATTAGTTCTCTTTATGTATATCGGTCATCTTCTTTTATTTTTATGTGCTCAAAAAAAAAATTCTTCAACTATGTTGGACGTCAAGAAATTGTGTTTATTAAATTTGAATGTTTAATGTGTGTGATTCTCGATCCTTTTTTCCAGGAACCATTATTTCAAAAAAAAAAAAAAAATGGATTAATCTGCTAATAGATTAATCTCCAAGAATATTCGCATATTAACCCCATATTAATATAATATTATGATTAACTAATTTGGAATTCGGGACTTCGATTCTTTAGGGCTCTAACCTTACTTCCACAGTGACATTCTCCCCAGGTCATCTACCAGCCCGATGTCTTATGGCTGATGTGAGCCACATTGGCACAAGTCATTTTTTGCATGGATACCACCTGTACTTCAAGTTGCTTCCCACGTGTCTCTGTTGCTTCGGGCTTCTATTTCTCCCTCGTTCCCACCATAGTAATGCATTTATTCCCATTCCAACCTGGCAGGGACTATGCTGCCATGCAACACTTGTTTCATTAGGTGCATTAACTTCTTCATTTCTCCTAATTTTTCCTAGCTAATGTTAGGAATAATTCAATACTACATTTTGGTAGTGTTAAATATTGGCCAAGTTAAATTTTCAAGAATTTGGTCACAATATTAGCACAATTTTAGGTCTTGAGGGTTAGTTCAAGTAGTCTTGAGCCAAATGTGAGATCTCTCTCCCAAAGTTGGGGAAGTCGTGGATTTGACTCCTTGATCACCTGGGGGTTAGGTTCCATAATCAAGGTAGACATTTTATCCCGTTTACCATCCACGGATCACGGGGAAGTACTATGGGGGTTTTATACAAGGTGTTTTCCTTGAAAAAAAATGTTATCACAATTTTGACAACTTAAAAGATGTGTGCCACAATTGTTTTGTGGGGTACATTATTCCACTTTCAATAAGTGTAGCAGATTCGGGTCACTATTTCAAAATTATAGTAAGTTAATACCTGAAAGTTGATTTAGTGAGAAAAAGCATGATATGTGTTTGTCTAAATAAACAAAATGGATGAAAATTGTTAATCCAATGTGTAAAAAACAAAGTAATTTAATCTTGTAACAATTTTTTTTTGAGTGCCACAATTCAGCCAGATAGGAAGTCATTCATCGATTTGGAACTATGATAATATTTTGATGACCTAGGCAATTTAGAATTGAACAAAACACATATTAGCATCATTCCATCATGAATGGAACTTGGATCGTGATTCTTATCAAATTTTGATCGGAAAGAAGATCATTTTGCTACAAGATTAGCTTACTCCCATAAAAACTAAAATCACATCTATTGTGAGAGGATGCTACAGGGATGTATGAATTATAAAACCACAAGACATGCGTGTCCCAATAAACAAGATCATTAAAGAATGTACCATCCAATGTCAAATGATTAAAACCACATTTGTGAGAGGATGCTACAATGGAGGATGAAAAGTATTCATTGGGTGTAGAGGAATCTACAAGGGAGGATGAGAGGAGTTTATCGAGTTCACTGGAACCGACGTAAATCCATCTTAACTCCAAATTAATCACTAGGAGGGACCAAAAAGAAATTGAGATGCCAAATGTCGATGCTTCAAAAATCCTTTAGTTTAGGATGAATCACTTGTGTGTGTGTGTGTGTGTGTGGTAAGTAATACATGGTATTATTTGTTGTAATCTAAATGTGTTGCGTTTTTTCCCTTTTATAGGGATATTATCCCGAAATCCAACAAGATATTGTTGGATCTTCACATTTGAGTGGTTAAATTTGTATAATCTGAGTGCTCCGAGGAATTTTCAGCACATTGAATCCATTTATGCATTCAGAAATGCAATTCAAACAACAGAAAGTTGTGATTTCGTGTGGATTTATGTTGTCGGATTCTGGCGAGGAAGGAAAAAACGTAGAACAGTGAGACAACATCGTATTATTTACCTTAAGTTTTCATTTTTACATACTCAATTGTAGAATGCACCTCACTTCTCTCAACGCAACAACAATTGATATTTGTTCTTACAACCTAGGTGGAAAATGTGTCACATACATAACACTAATAAATTAAATAAAAAAAATAGCATCCATCTTCTAATGTTTAAAAAAAAAAAAAAACTAGCATGGATCCATCTTAACCTTAGATCTTTTAAGTGGCAACAACTTTACACATTGACCTTTTTTTTTATCTATGTCAGTGAAGATCCTAGTGCAATGACTAATCATAAATCAAAGCTAGGAGATGACAAAGAGGAAAAAACACTTTCAATGATTCATGCATCCACTAAGAAGTGCCCTGGTTCTAAATAGGGCACAAGCAATGTTTGAAGAAGGGAGACTTATTTTGAGAAGATCTATTACACCTACTTAGTCCAAGCAACCCAACGAGTTCAATTCGGCCATGCAACCATATTCAACAATATGTAATTTTTTTTAAAGCATTAAATCAAGAGAAATGTCCTAAGGTTGGGACATTTGATTCCTTTGAGAAGATTATTTTGAGAAGATTATTAGAATAACAAAATCAAGCGGTGAAGGAACATAATTATCACATTACCTTAGTACATATGGGTATAATCTACCAATATTATGATACTTTGCTCCATTCTGATCTACACGTATAATCTACCAATATTATGATACTTTGCTCCATTCTGATCTACACCATTTACTACTAGGCCCTTCCTTATGGAACACAATTGTCACATGACCTTATTACATATGGGTATAATCTACCAATATTATGCAATTTTTGTCCTTTCTCATCTACACCATTTACTACTAGACCCCTCCTTTATCTTCACATAGGATAATGGTTGGAAATGATCATACAACCTTTCGTACGAGTCATGCTTTCATAGACTCCATAGCATAATGTTGTTGCTAATGTCTTGCCTTGGGTATCAACTCTAATCACTAAAACACATTGTCTCTTCGTCTTCAAGCTTATGTATGAGCATATTGGACTTATAACATGTTGTCTCTTCGTCTTCAAGGTTATGTATGTGCATATTGGACTTATTTATTAGCACTCATTGAGGGAAAATATTTTTGACAGGGGAACCATGCTACATACCTTCTATCCATTGTAATGATCCCAAGCCATTATGCAAGGATCATCATTGTTTTGGTGTCTTTTAAAACTTTTTGCCGAAGTGAGGTATTCACAAACGACTCTTTGTTGATATACCTTTTTAGATGTGTTTATATGTGTGTATGCACCAACTAATGTAAATAGATAACCATGGAACATACCTCAAATCCATATGCAATAAGATAGACAAGTTTTTCAAACATCTCACTTTATTCATAGTTGAGAACTGCTACAATGAAGGTGTGTCGATCCGGGAATGCTTGGACGATGGCCAATAAGATAGACAATAGATAAGAGTTAAGCAAATGCCCCCGCTAATACAAAGATGCCTCCCAAAGGTTGAATGAGAAATGAAGCTCAATACAAGTGGATTCAATGCCAAATTCTCCAGTTGAAGAATGTAACACTCCAATATAAGGCCGAAACCCTCATCAATCCTCGCCCCTCGCTTACCAAAAGTGTCCAATCACCCTAATAAATATGCCAACCGATAGATCGGGTGATGGTAAGAACAACCTGTGATCACCTCCAAGATCCTCTCAATCTCAGATCCCAACTCTAATCGAATGGTAAAAATCTTCCCACCGGATGATTGAAAACCTTCTAGATAATTCGGCCTCACCTAACGAGGCCTCCAAATGCTCTTGAAACTCTCCAAATATAGATCGACACTGCAAGTCACTAGGTAAAGTCTCGTGGTCAGATCTCAAGTCTAACCCTCCAATCCAGAATAGATCCGGACCAAAACGCCTCTCCTTCTTCAATTCGCCCCAATCGGCCAAGTAAAATGATCTGAGCCATAAAACTATCTTCGAAAGCACTAGATCTGATGTCCAAGGCCCCAGTAATGAAAAACCTAGGGTGATAGAATCCTCAACGGCCCGCCAATCTCCTACAACTAATCTCTCTCCAAATATGGTGCACCACTCTTGCTGCAATCCCTCAACTAGTGCACCCGCTCTCTATCTGCACAAGAAACTCGGCTGTAGAATCCTCCCTAACTGAGTAGGATATGGAACTAGAATGGTGTGGGAGAGTATTGCATCTCCACTGCTTGGGACAAGATAGGTGGAATCTTTCACCATCGACCGGCCCCTAGGGTTTGTTATGTCAAAACCCTCAAAACCCCCAGTCATTGGGTCACTAGCTAGAATCCATAAATCAAAATAAGATCATACATGAATGAATGAGAAGAGTGCCCCTTTGCCTTTCCTTTATACTTTTGCTCACCTTGTCCCTCCAAAGTGACTTTCATTTTATTATCATTTAATTAATTAATTAACTAACCTTTTACTTTGAAAGCTCCTTTATCTCCTTGTGGCTTCCCTGCCAACTGAAAGTCACTTCTAGCCATCCTCCCATCCCAGAGTGTTTTCCTCCCGACCTAATGAGCTATTACACTCAGAGTGTTCCCTTCCAAGCAATGTGCCCAAAATGACTTCTTTCAAGGAATTCCATTGACTTATAGCTCAAAATAGTCAAAATCATGGAAATCGCTCTAATGCAATGAAACCAAAGCCAACTCAGCAAGGAATGGATCATAATGATGGAATATGATCATCAATGCAAGATGGACCCCACAATGCCTCTCTCAAATACCATGTACTCGCTATATCATCCATCCGCTATGGTCATCATAAATCTATGCTTGTGATGATGTCCTAAAGTGGGGACATTATACCCCTCCCCGCTAGAAAAATTGTTTGTCCTCGGGCACAACCAAATCATCTCAACAAAATACCGTGATCCCATGTCCACCTGCGGTTGTATAGAACCCATCAAAATGAACAATCACACATGTTGCTGTCCCCTTGGGTCCTATATCAAGTCATGAACTACTAGCCCTCGACGTATAATCTTGAAATACACCAACTCTATGAATCTCACGTACTTGGGACATGGCCTCATCCCGGAGTGAATCCATCCTCCTAGTCTATACCAATATCCACACGGCCTCCAACAACTGCATATTAATGCTGTAATGAGGTAATCGCGAAAACTCTGCGGAGACAACCTCAAGCTGCTAGGCTCTCAACACCGACGCTAAATGGAAAGTTAGAATAATCCTTTCCCTCGCACGTCCACTGCCGGCCAATGAACTCGGGCTTCAATCTTGCAATCCTCGGTCCCATAGCACCTTCGTCGGTCATCCCTACGACACCGTGACTATCTCGACCATGACCGGCTCCGCTCTCTCGTGATACATCCCTAATCCTCTCCTCTCCGGTCCTTCTGCTAAAATACCAGGACTATTGGACCTGTTGTCCATAAATTGTATCAATGAAGATACCTCTGTAGTAAAAGTACCTTTCCAAACATCTACATGCCCTATCATGATGATCAAGTGGAAGAAAAAGATCTCCCCATAAGACAAGTACTCCAAACCAAACCAAATCAAGGTGGAGTTTGTGGCTCTCTAGTGCAACCTGTGTCACCATGTAGTCAGACATCCCGCTAGCCAAATGAACACTGATCCCATGGTAAAGCTGGAAGTTTATCACTTCAGCCTTCGCTTGGTTGCCCCTGCTAGACCGGACATTGTCTCAAGACCCCGCCATCTATCACCTCGGCTCTATGATACCGCCACATCCAAGTCTCAATTGTTGCCTAACACTACCCACCTCTCATTCGTCAGATAGTCGTAGTGCTACTCATGTCGTGGTAGTCTCAAACTTAATCATTTCCATGCCCCTCACCACGTGCCCATCCTCCTCATGTTGTTAATCTATGATAAAAGCGATGTGCTAATAGAAACATCACTACCGACTATAGATCGAAAGTGCCATGCTTTGTCAATCCCAAGGATTTACTGGCTCGTCCATTGGTATCCATGATACATAATCTCCTGTGATCATCACTTCAAACCTTCATCGAAAGTACAATCGTATAACTCCTCCAATCACCGGTAAACCACTTTCCATCTCCCTCGCCACCTGTGCAACCGCTAAAATGGTGAAGGTGAGGTCTCAATCATATGCCGCTAAAGGAGAGGCACTCCGCATTCCCTAAGTGCGTCTCCCCGCCGTAGTGCACCCTTCAATCCCACCCACATGCCATCTCAGCATGTTTTTGTGAGCTATCACTCATCACCGTATGCTCCGACATATTCTTTCATCTCCTCAGAACTATGTTGCATCACGTATCCTCGGTGTGCCGCCGATCAGTATCTATATGGAGATCAACCACTTCTAAGACACAAATGGAAGTGCCTCCCAACAATTGGTGCTTCTCTGCTAGATCATGACCATCCTCTATCAACGTGATCGGGTGATACATCCGAGTGTCCAATAAGACAGATGAAGTGGATCTTCGACGAATCTCCTCAAGCGACTCAACTGATCCAGACTCTGACTCTTGAAGGGCGATCTGTGTGCATCTCAAGAATCATTTGAGTGCTCTCCAACTCTTAAGTGAGTCGGTCCATCTCCAACGCTTTCTCCCTCAGAGCCTCATGAAACATATCACTAATCCTCAATAGATAGTCCTGTCCAGTCAACAAATCAAGTGGTAGTCACCCTCATCACATATACTCTCCCAGAGAGTGTGAAAAATCATCCATGGAAAATCCTCCATCCGAACTACCATGCTAATGGATGCTCTCCAGTAGTAATCTGCCATCACCGCATGCATATCATCAATACGTCTAGCGGCTACCCTGATCATAGCCTCACTAACTCTCAACCGTGTTGCTAAGTGGTGTAACTTATGATCATGGTCATACTATGGTGCCACCTCAGACCCCTCACCGCTAGTGTCACCCTCCTTCTAGTGCCAACCTTGCATCCCTAAGAACACTCCTCTCGCAGGTGATGATGTGTTGAATCAGTCTGTCGCTCTCCGGGTGCTACTGGTCTCATTCCATAATGTGAATCGGGCAGATCATCTCAACTACTTTCAGCTCCTCCTTCGAAATAAGTATCAGATCCGAAGGGGAGTAGCTGTATCCCCTCTTGTGCACTAACCTCGCTATCATATCATATGCACTGACCCCATATGGGATGTAGAGTCCAGCATCAGTATATGGTCATCCCCGACTAAAGAGTGCACCCTCATCCATGCAATGTGATCCCTGAAGTAAACATCCACTGCCAACCCTTCCTGCACTGCCAACTACAATGGAGTCTCCAATAGTTGTGACTTCATCCCCTCTGGCTGACCTGTATGTGTGAGGGGTGCACACTGGGGTCAGCATGCCATGTACCTCCTCCGATCTCAGGTCTATCTCGTCCATGGTGTGCATCCTCACACTAGGCTCATCCATCATACCTAACGCGCCACTAATCCTCATGTGATGTGGATATCATGGATGTCCTAACATGCCTACGATGTGTCACGCTCCTTTAGGAAGCTCCTTTATCATCTCTAGGTGCTAACACATGAATCTCTCACTAGTGTCACCACTCGCTAAGGTGTAAGGTCACTAATGGTATGTGATAAGTCTCACAGACATTGATGCTATCGCCCCGCTCCATCCAGCTTCTTATCCGCTACACAAGGGTCATCATCCTCCTCATGTGTGCAAGCATCACTAGCCTCTGCAAGAGTCATCATCAAGTATATCCTCTCAGCTAGAGTCACTATCACTAGCCTCTCAGGTAAGTGAGTCATCATCATCTGACTGACCTCAACTCTCATCAACAATACTATAGTGTAATTCTAATGATATACTTTACCCTTTTACCCCTACACCTATGATCTCAAGTTCCTAAGGCACCTTGCAACTATAGAAAAAATGTGTGCTCCTAATGGGTGTGCTTCCTCTCAGGTTTCCTTTCCATCTAGTTGATCCTGCCTCCCTCCTCTCATGTCAGTCCAATAGTCACCTCATCTTGCCCAACTGGCCATGGATATAAACTTTGGAGCATTATTAGAGGCCCATGTCTCTCGCTGTAAGTGCAGGAGATATTTCATTTCACAACCATACTATTCAACAAAATCAGAGACCCCATCTTTCCTGAAGATCCCATAGGCTATGTGAGTCTAAGTCTGATACCAATCAGTAATGCATCCCAAGCCATTATGCAAGGAGTCATCATTGTTTTGGTGTCTTTTAAAACTTTTTGAGTGAGGTATTTCACAAACACTTTGTTGATCTATCTTTTATGTGTTTATATGTGTGTATGCAGCAAATAATGTAGAGATAAATCATGGAACATAATTTCAACCATATGCAATAATAGACAAGACAAAACATCTCTGTTCTTCATCCAAATAGAGAACTCATATAATGAAGTTAATGACTGAATGCTCAATGATGGGTCACAATAAGATATAGACACAGATAAGAGCTACTACAAATGCTCCTTCTGCTCATACAAAAGATGTCTCCAAAGGTTGAAAAAGAAATGAAGATCAATTACAAGCCGGATCTCAATACAAACTCCCCAACAAGAATGCCATTCAATAGAAGGTTGAAACCCTCAATAATCCGGCCCACGCTAAAAAGTGTCCAATCAACCTAATAAATATGACAACTAATATATCGGGTGATGGTAATAACAACCTGTGTGACCCACCTCTCCAAGACTCTCAACTTCAGATCCGAATCCTAATGGTGCGCCCCATCGGATGATCAAACTCCTAGATAATTCGGCCCACCGGTGAGGCCTCCAAAATGTTCAAACCTTAACAGAGATCGACACCTGTGAAGTCACTAGTAAAGTCTCGTGGTCACCCTATAACCCTCCAAACTAATAGATTCCTGGATCTCAAAACGCCTCTTCAATCTGCCCCATCACATAGAAATAACTGTTACAAACCGCCCAGAAAGGCCTGATCTGATGTCCTAAGGCCCCTGCAATGAAAACCAGATAGAATCTCAACTGCCCCCACCAACTCCCACAACGAATCTCTCCAGTTTCCTTCCTCCTTGCCGGAATCCTCTCAATTGGTGCACCTGCCTTCATTCACAAGAGCATGAACTCCATGTAGAATCCTCCCTAAATCAGTAGACTGGAACTATTAGAATGGTGTGGGAGAGTATTGCATCCTAATACCAAGATTGGGACAAGATAGGTGGAATATTTCTGTTCACCGAATGTTTCTTAGGGTTTTAGCAGGCTAAACCCTCAAAACCCTCAATATTGAGCTCACTAGCTAGAAGTCATAAATCAAAATATGGTCATGTTATGAATGAATGAGAAGAGGCCCTTGCCTTTTCCTTTATAATTTTTGGCTAACCTTATCCCTCCAAAGTGACTCTCATTCTATTAATATTTACCACTAATTAACAATTTTAATTACTCAATTAACCGCTTACCTTTGAAAGCTCTTTTTATTCTCCTTGTGGTTTCCCTGCCACTCTAAAGTCAGCCTCTTAGACATCCTGGTTCAGAGGTTTCTTCCTCCTGATTCTGCTGAGCTATTACACTCAGAGGCTCCTCCAAGTAATGTGCCCAAAATGACCTCTTCAGTGAATTCCATTGACTTATAGCTCAAAATAGTCAAAATCATGGAAATCGTCGGAATGCAACAAAACCAAAGCCAAACTGTGCGGAATGGATCATAATGATAGAATACGATCATCAATGCAAGTTGGACCCCACAATGCCTCTCAAATACCCCTGTACTCGCTATAGCATCCATCTGGCTATTCTGGTCATCATAAATCTCTGCCCTGTGATGATGTCCCAAAGTGGGGACATTACAACGATGCACTAATACCTAAGATATTAGTAAAGCGTGATGTTGTGTTAGATGTGTATTCATTACATAATAAGGCATGTGACAATGATGACGCAACCTTGTGTTCATTATGGATAGGTGTGTGCTAATTATGTGATGTAGCTAAACACACTAAATAAAGTCAAGTTGGCAAATGTGGTCCTACTCATGAAATAAGGCCAATGGCATTGAATAATGTCAACTTGGTAGGTGTCATTAGTGTTAGGGTAGTGTGATTGGAAAAGCTCATAAGCCTATAAAAAAGAATAGAAACTTTAAATAAGAATAGAAACTCATCATAAAGATCATCACTTTGTATCTTGGGTGCTTAGCATTGTATTGAAGGATGCCCCTCAGAGTGGCTTGGAGAGTGTCCTCTCTTGAATATGGATTTTGTTTTAATTAAATCTTCCTACCATACTTTTTTCTCTTGGAGAGTGTCCTCTCTTGAATATGGCTTTTGTTTTAATTAAATCTTCCTACCATACTTTTTCTCTAGTACCATGTGTGTTGTATTGCTAGTGTATTACTTTTATAACTCCTTTTGGTTTTGGTCTCTAAAGACCTAAGTGATGCATACAAATTCACCACAAGCACTCTGAAGTGTTACTCCATTCATATTGAAGATTTTCATAATAAACTAATTATTAACCACTTACCAACACTATAGAAGAAGAATGAACAAAAACACCTTCACATTTATTCCAACCATTCTTATCGAAGTCCAAAAGCCAAAAGAAACTTCTAGGTGATTTTTAATTTTTTGTTACATGGATGTCTTCATCTAGAAGCTATCATGCTTAGCACTTTCTCCTTTTTCATCGAGCATAATAATCTTAGAAATTCTTCCATATTATCCATTAATCTTTTATTTTGAATTGATATTAAAAAAAATCTAATGTGTTGATCTTCCTACTATTATTTGTCGATGACTTGCTCTTGTTAGCCTCCACTTTTGAGGCCCTGCAGAGACACATTGATGCACTAGCGAAATTTTGTGACCTTCGACAATTGATGGTCAACCAAGGTTTTTATCTTCGACGCATCAAAGAGTTCTCTTACAAACTTACATTTCTACTACCGGGGGGCAGAGATTGAGATCAACACAACCTACACTTATTTGGGAGTTTAGTTCACGGGGCCTTGTTTCAGTATGCAACAAGCCTTTCACCCTAGGATCAATAAAGGGTATTGTTCCTTGGCCCTCATTGAGAGACAGTGCTTCCTGGATCAATTTCAAGACATCTCGTTCAAACTCTACCTCATGGAGGCGATTATCAAACCCTCGATTCTCTATGGCTCTTAAATCTGGGGGACGAGCTTGTTACACACAAATTGGGCCAAGTTGGAGGGAGTCCAAACCCTACTTCTCAAGTGTATCATCTACTTCAAGTGAATGGTTCCACATCCCATTATTCATGCAGAGTTTGGTGTCCACGTATTCAACCTTGAGGTCATTTTCCGTTTGGTCTCTTTCCTTCGTAGAGTTAAATCTTTCAAAGACTCTACCATTAAGAGAGAGCGACACCCCTACCTCACTCTTTGCTTTTCGAAGGCTCTTGTCTCAGATCTCCCATCACACCATGCACATGGTTGGTTCTCAAAGGAATCTCGACTTCTCCAGTCGATGATTATCTCCCCAAAGCACCTTCCCCCGTTGAGTTTCTCCCTTGATACACCGCATCATCTCTTATTGACTAAATAAGTATTGAATTAGGCTATCAGAGAGGACATATACAAACTATACATTCAAGTCACTTGGGCATCGCCTCCGACGATCCAGGACTCAAAGATGTCCTTCTATCTAGAGATTTTTTAAAGCTACAAGATGGCATCGTCATTTGCCCCCCTTATACACGCAAACATTGGATGCACTCACTCAAGATCCCTTTGGATCAACTCCGAGTTGGATCTCATCGACTCTAAATTGAGACGAGCCACTATATACCACGGTCTGGTAGGATCTACTAGATGTGTCATTTACATGAGTCGAATACAAAGGTGCACCTCATCTTTACGTGCCCCATATACTATGAGATTAGAGGATGCTACCATTGCCTATATAGGGACTCAAGGGGCTCACTCTCTACTTTCTTCCAATACCAGAACTAGAGTTGTCTAACACTCTTCATCAGGGAAATCTTTAGCCACATATCTCAGTTCTCGCATGCCCCTCCCTACCCTGGGATGACCAGGATGATCACCTCATACTTTCATACTAAACCATCAAATTGAAGCAACAAGCGATTGGTTGAGTCCTAAAGAGCACTAGATAGTAGAGTGGTGAGGCCTCATGTCTCTGCTCAACCTCCCCCTAGGGGAGACAAATCATTATCATCGAGACCGATTCAAAGGTGTCGAACGATACATCAATCCATACTTCCTCAAAGAGCTAGAGGGATTAGCTCCAGACGGATCTAGAGGAGGATGCCTCCCATATGCTAGAGCACCTCTCAATCTCATATGGACTCTCAGAGATCTATCTAGAGTTTCTTTTTTTCGACCTCGGATGCTAGGAGTATCCCCCGTTCCTACATACCCCCCAGGATCATACAAACGGACCCCCCAATAGTCCATGATGACACTGATAGCGAACCAATGCCTAGTTCACCCCCCTTGCCATTGACCATCCGACCCGGGAGACTTTGATAGCCATATTGTCAGACCTCTCTCTCTCTCTCTCTCTTAAAAGACTTTTGAGTTGGGCATACTTGCTTTTATTTTGGATCACCGTACCTTGGTCATTGTTATGTACTTTCTGAGGCTACACTACTTTAGGTTTCTTTCTTTATGTTATTTTCAACATTATCTAGAAATTATGATTGCACTACCACAATGTATTCATAATTGTTGTAGATTTCAATGCCATTGACCTACTTTTGTGGTCATTTGTTGGACATTAATAACTTTACCTTATCTTATCTTATCTTCATAGCAATACATATACATAATCCCTTACCTTGAGGCTTACAAATGATTCATCCACCTTTTATATGCTTTAGATCACACATCATCAAATAATGTTCTCTTCATAGCAATACTTTGCATTTGCACTAAACCCCTTCATAATCTTTCTATCCTTCAAATGCTTCAAGCTTTTATATCTATTGTTTCTCGTTATTCCCAATTATTTTCCCAACACAACATTCTACACCATGTTCTTTTCCTCTCCTGTTATTTTACACCTAATCCCCTGTGTAATTCGTCTATCCTTCAAATGCTTCAAGCTTTTATACCTATTGTTTCCCTTTGTTCCCAATTATTTTCCTAACACAACATTCTACACCATGTTATTTTCCTTTCCTATTATTTTGCACCTAATCCCTTGCTTGAAGGCTTCCAAATCATTTGTTCACTTATTTTCATATTTTGGGTCACGTCCTCTACATATATCTTTTTGCACAGACATCTTATACATCATATATCCTTTTGCACAGACATCCTCTACATCATATATCATTTTGCACATGTGTCCTTTGCAGGTATCCATGTGCACAAATATACTCCCATTTGAACTTTGATCTATCAATTGTTTTAGTTCTTATCTCAACTAAGTGCATATCGTTTAATAGATATTTATTCTAATCAATATTAGCACATAATCTTAAATGGGTTACTTTGTATCTTTCTGTTACCACACTTACAAATACAATTTTTCCTTTAAATTTTATAATATTCATCTTCCCAAGATTTCCCAAACCATATCTTCAAATAAATGAGCATAATATTAATTCAAGGGCAAGATTACATGGTCCATTATCTTATAATCATATAGAGAAATAATAATCATATATAGTTTCTCTATTGCATAATTGCATACTAAGTACCTCACTTGCAATATATGGTTTTTGTATTCCAATAAAAAAAAATCAAGACACAAATATCAAGGACAATTTATTCTTCAAAACATGATGAGGCAAATATCAAGGACAATTTTTTCTTCAAAACATGATGAGGGCAAGATTACATGGTCCATTATCTTATAATCGTATAGACATATAATAATCGAACAATTTTTTCTTCAAAACATGATGAGGCAGATATCAAGGACATTTTTTTCTTCAAAACATGATGAGGGAAAGATTGCATGGTCCAATATCTTATAATCGTATAGACATATAATAATCATATATAGTTTCTCTTTTGCATAATTTCATAATAAGGACCTCACTTCTTGCAATATATGGTTTTTGTATTCCAATAAAAAAAATTCAAGACACGGATATCAAGGACAATTTTTTGTTCAAAACATGATGAAAAGTCGGATTAACAAAACCCCAACCCAAATTTTTAAAAAATATGGAGCAATCTATCAATGAATCATATAAAATTCTATCTTAAGTAATCACTGCTCTCAAAACTATAGCAAGATTGATTATAATCACCACATCCATAGAGGCTAAGGAATTTAGGTTGGATGCCAAATTTTAAGAAGACAAATTAAAGTAAACAAGGTTTCAATATTCAAATGAAAAAAAAAAATCAATTCTCACAAAAACATCCAGTTAAGGTGTGGGTTTCGTTTGCTAGGCGACCCAACTTCAACTCCCTTATGGTGTGTTTAATTGAGCGAAGACACCAAAAAATTCAATCAAGTCATAGGTTGGTGTGGCCCAAGCCAAATGCGAACCTCAAGTGATTTTGACGACTTAGATGCCCCTGGGTTATGGTTTCTTAGCCAATGGTTGAAATGTTGGCCCTGCAAGTGACAGGGCATTTCTAATGAACAAATAAAAATAAAAATAAAAACTGTGCACAATCCTAGGTAATATATTCCATAAGAAATCTGCAAGGTAATATACTCCATAAGAAATCAGCAAGCATCTGACAAAAGAATTTTAAATATTCTTTTGGTGTCAATTGCAATTCTAATCTACAGCAAGCACAAAAAATATGAAAAAAACAATACACGGAAATAAAAATTAAGTGGCATGATTATTATAATGTGTCAAATAATTTTACATTGTACTCATGGTAATCATATTTAGAATACCCAATGTACTCATGATAATCATATTTATGATACCAAGCTATAAAACGTCAAAAAATATCAAATCCCTCGAGATGCAAACATTTCATTAAGTTTTTAAGTTTTTACATAGAATAGGTTCCTCAAGATACAAATATTTCATTAAGTTTTAAGCTTTAAGTTTTTACAAGTTTGCACCTTCAAGAAGTTGATCTCTCTTCACATATGATAAATCCAAAGTTAAACTCGATTTTCAATAATATAATATTTCCAAATATCTCAAAAAAATCATGATTCCATACACCTTTGAAAATATCTTTAAAAAAACAAAGCAATTTCAAATAATGAAAATCATGATCCCATACACCCTTTGGAAGAATCTTTACACCCTTTGGAATTTCAAATAGTTTCCTACAATTTCAAAAGATCACTGATTCCGTAAAATCTGAAAAATTTCTTTTCAATTCAGATATAAAATTCAAAATATAAAGTGGAATATTTAGTGGGATACAATTTCAAAAGATCATTGATTCCGTAAAATCTGAAAATTTTCTTTTCAAATAAGATATAAAGTGGGATATTTAGTGGGATATTTAATTAAATGACATTTAATAATGCCCAAATACCTACTACTAAGTTCCTCCGCTTTATATTAGAGAAAGATAAACACACTAACCTCCCAGAAACTCTAAAGTTATCCATTTAACGATGCCCAAATGCCTACTACTAAGTTCATGTTCATATTAAAGAAATATAATGTTGAACAAATGAGAGGGGGGGTGAATCAGTTGTTACCTTGCTTAAACAATTATGCTTATTTTAAACTCTTTACAGAACACTCAATGATAATCACAACAATGCAGGGAAGTAAGTAATAGTGCATTCAGCATTATTCACACATATGAGATACACAGAGACAAATATTTCCTAAGGAAACCCATAAAGGGTAAAAACCTCTTCTTCTTTATATGATGAGTAATCTTTACATTCTTTACATTATCATACATATGAGCTCCGACTCATTGTGAGGTTGCAACCTCTGTTTTGCAAGCTACAACTTGTTGAGAGCACCAACTCTCTGTTTTCTCTAGCACCCACTAAAAGGAAGCACTGACTCCGTGGTATCTCTAGCACCCACTAGAAGAAAGCAACAACTCCCTAAGTGTTACAGCACCAACTGGATGGAAGCACCAACTTCCAGTCACACGGGCACCAACCTGTATAACAGAGAACAACAGTTCTCCCTTCCACCACCCTGCCACCCTTGCTTCTCTGGCTGCAACCAGATGGAAGCTACAACTTCCTGTGTTAAAGAACCCACTTGAACCTCTGAGGACAACAGTCCTCTCTAGCACCTCCCTACCACCCTGAAATATAAATATTTGCTATTAAGAATTATTACAGCGATATAAAGTTCTTCAATGGCTTATCGATCTCATCATTGTTCTGCTACACTGCGTTGCTTTGTCTGCATCAGTGTCTTCTGCACACTCCTTGCGCTTTCTGTTCTTTTGCCTTTTATGCTCTCTGCACCATGTCCCTTCAATGCACCATTCCCCTTATGTGCCTTTCTGTTGTTGCGCTCTGCCTCCTCCTTCACACCTCAATCACTCACAACAACAGCCGCCCCTCTCTTCTTTGTTCTACATACTTATAGTCTCTATGCAACTTGTGCATGCGATCTCTCCATGCTTCTGCATGCTCTCTTCATGTCGAGTGCTCTCCCTGATCATAATTGTCACTCTTCGGCTTCTCTAGAAGTTAGATCCATGTGTCCATCATCATTGGGTGTTAAGTTGAGATTCTTTAACATGTCTGGCAGTTGAGACTCTATGTCTTCTCTATCAAAGTCGAGCTAAGAATAATCTTCATTCCACTGGAAGATGCCTCGAGCCTCTTCATCTTCTATGGCGATCACACTGAAGCTTGTTTGATTCATTTGGAAAAAACTATCAATTGTTTCTGGCAGTGACAATATGAAGTGCAACAGTAGCCCTCCGATCATACTTAAATTCCCCTGCACCGTTGGATTGGATCTGTAGGATCTTGCGTTTAATTCGCATTTTGGCATTTCAGGATTTTGACATTCCTATGGTAGAGTTTCTTGACGCTCCATGTCGCGGTCCCCAAAACTCTGAAATGGAGCTTGGTTCTTCGAGCTCTTCTCTACAGCTCTTCGACAATGTGACCACCCGCAGTGACCAAGTCCTACACCAAAAAAAATGTTTTCACATTTCGCATTTTGGCATTTCGCATTTCGGAACTTCGGGACTCCTTTGATGAAGAGTCTCAACTCTCGACTCTTCCATCTCCCGGTATCCAAACCTCTGAAATGGAGTCGGATCAACGGTCCACACTCTTGATGATTCGATGGTCCAGATCTCTTCGTGATTTCGCACATCGCGATTTCGACATTCTTGATGTGAGAGTTTTGAACAACTCCACCTCCCAGTCTGCGAAACTCCGAAATGGAGTCAAATCAACTTTTCGGCTTTTCACACTTCGTAACTTCGAGATTCCTGTCGTGAGAGTCCTTGACATCTCCACTCTCGGTATCCGAACCTCCGGTATGGAGTCTTTGACATTTGGCAATTTTGCATTTCACGACTTTGGGTTTCGTGACTTTGGGACTCCTGTGATGAAGAGTCTTGACTCTTGAATCCTCCAACTCTCTGTATCTGAAACTCTGAAATGGAGTCTTTGACATTTCGCGACTTCGGGTTTCGCGACTTCGGAACTCCTGTGATGGAGAGTCTTGACTCTGAACTCCTCCAACTCCCGGTATCCAAAACTCTGAAATGGAGTCTTTGACATTTCGCGATTTCGCATTTCGCGACTTCGCATTTCGCGACTTCGGGACTCCTGTAATGAAGAGTCTAGACTCTTCCAACTCCCGGTATCTGAAACTCCGAAATGGAATTATTTCCCGGTCTGCGAAGCTCTTCGTTTATGTGCCTATTTCAGGATTTCGGGATTCTGGATTTCGCAACTCTGGGACTCCTGTGTTGAAGAGTCTCAACTCTTGACTTCTCAATCTCCCAGTATCTGAAACTCCGAAATGGAGTCGGATCAACATATTCCGGCGTTTCGCATTTCTTCGTTTCAGCGTTCTTGTCGTGAGTTGCTTCCTTCACTCCTCTAATGGTCGGTATCCGAAACTTCGAAATGAAGTTTACGCTTATGATCTTTCCATGCCATTATCCTTGCGTTGTTGATCTTCCTTGACTATCTATTTGCTATCAAATGAACAAGCACACTCTTGCACTATGCATGCACCTCTGCACTTTCTCTTCTGAGCTTACGTTGTCCCTATTTTGCCATCGTTGCATACTCTGATCTTGCCATCAATGACAAGCACACATGCCTGTAAACATGCCAACAATCTCCCCCTTTGGCATTGATGGCTACCATGAACGAGTGCGCTAAACAGTTTGGACCTCCAATTGTAGCATCCGGTCCGGACCACTCCGTTTCTCCCCCTTTGACATCAATGTCAAAGAAACATGCTCCCCCTGAGTTGTTGCAGTGTTTTTAGGAGGTATCAGATATTCAATCAATACTAAACTCCACCTAACAAGATGGACTCTCTTAGGTGTGAGACGGGATGACAGCGAGCTTCTATCGGAGATATTCAAATGGTCTCTTGGCTAGGCGTTTAGTAAAGATGTTTGCAATTTGTTTTGTGATTGGAATGTAATGGACTTGAACAACCTGATTGGTGACCTGCTCTCTCAAAAAATGGTATTTTATGGGAATATGTTTGGTCTTGGAGTGGAATACAGGATTCTTAGACACACTTATGGCACTAGTGTTATCACAATGAATTGGGATCGGTGCAACGTATTTTACCTCCAAGTCTGCAAGTGTCTGAATCATCCATAATACCTGAGTGCAACAGGTAACAGCAACAATGTACTCTGCCTCTGTAGTTGATAAGGAAATGAAACCTTGATTTTTACTAAGCCATGCTACTAATGAGTCACCCAGGAAGAATGTTCATCCACTTGTGTTTTTTCTCTCATCAACACAGTTTGCCTAATTTGCATCTGAATAGGCAGTTAACTGAAAATTATGATTTATGGGATACCACAAACCATAAGTCATTGTTTCTTTCAAATACTTGAATATCATTTTGACAACTTGCAAATGACTGTTTAGGTGCAGACTGATATCTTCCTACCATTCCAACAACGTGCATTATGTCTGGGCGAGATGTTGTGGTGTACAGCAGGCTGCTTATTATTGACCTATATGAACTTTGATCAACATCAGGTGAGTCATCATCCTTGCTTAATTTGCATCCAGTAACCATAGGTGTACCCACAAGTTTAGAATATTCCATTTGAAACATTTTCAACATCTCTCTTAGATATTTTTCTTGAGAAATGAAC